>JAFIRS010003787.1:0-114463 GCA_018342105.1 Gonioctena quinquepunctata | reverse complement strand
TATTTTATATTACATGACGATTGCTTCTTTTACGTTTTGAATAGGAATTTTCGCCAAAAGCAAAAACATTATGGTTAAAAAACAAAAGAATAAAAAATCTTATATTTTTTGTTCCAAGGGGGGGAGATTGGGGGGGTGGGGTGGTGGTGGTGGGGCGTTGGTGACGTCATCCTCGCTCCCGGGGGCCTCTCCATGGCATCACTGTACTTGAGAATCATTCATTTTTTGACGATTTTTCCCCGATTATGGTGTTGTTGGTATCGCCTTCGGGGGGGGTTGGCGGGTCTGTGGTGAAGTCCTTCGAAGTCCGCTGTTGGATTCATTGGAACCCAAGACTGATTGCCATTTTTGAAAAAAACCGCTACTCCACGTACACATCATCATACGGTATGTCACTATAAGATGGTGTTCAGAATCAAAGCCAGTACCTTTTTAACCGTTTGATGGTTGTGTCGTGCAGAGATTCAACTTTTTCAATTTTCTTGTGACGTTTCGTTTCTCTTCATAAAACTGTAACTCTTCGTTCAGAGCTCTGACTTTTCGATGAAACTGTTCCAATTTCCGTGTATACTCCTCTGTCATCGACAACATAACCTCAACTGACGTCATTTCAACAAAAAACTCCAATATATACTTGTTTCGTTCTCCTCCTCCTCTAAACACTCTTTCGATCCACCCTGTATATTTGGTGACGTTTCAAAAGTTATCCGTCCTGCTTCCATGTCGCCGAGTGTATACACTCTGACAAGAAACATACCTCAACTGACGTCATTTCAACAAAAAATCCAATTAATGTGCCTTAGCCCGCTTAGATACAAATACGAATAGTAATCATATGAATGAAGTTATCCCACGGTTCGAGCGTGCAGCTGCATACTCTCTTATCTTGTTAATGTAAACAAACTCTTTCACAAAGGATGCCGCCGCCGATATCTCATCTCAATGTAAACAAAGGATGCCGCCGATATCCGGTCGCTTAAATGAACAACTGATAAGAAGTGCTGACGTAGATAATATTCCTGCAAAGACTTGTCGGTTGAGTCATAGCCGCATCATCGCTGGCTCCTCCCACTTTCCAAAATGGCCGCCGCCATTCACGTGACACTTCCGTCCGACCAATACCGTTGACGAATGCAGGACACACCCACAACCATTCAGTCTTCCGTCCGACCAATACCGTTGAAGGATATTGGTTGACACCCCCCAATATGGCTGCGGCCATTGGATGCACCAGCGGCTATCACCACTCCACGACCTATCACAGCCTCTCCACCCCACTCTCATTCACACACGCCCATACACAACATGGCTGCCACCATTCCGACCAATCACAGACCACTCATCCCCCCCCCCTACCCACATACAACCACTCCCCACCCCTCTCATAAAACCGCCATTTTGTGGTGCGGTGCGGGACCATGTGGCGGGAGTAACCTTCTCAATCTCGTCCTATCACTTTGCCCCTAAACATCTGACTGAGACACTGTTTCACTTCTACCGTTTGGTGGATCGGTGCCTCGTCAAGCGGATACCACAAATTTCGTCAAAGGCAGATTATCCAAAACTTCAGACAACTGATTCATAATGAAATTTCTGTACATGTCTGCGTTCAAATCTTCTCTAAAAAATATGGTCCAATTATTTGGTTATGTAATAAACCATACCACACATTTGTATTGAATGAATATTGGTCACGGCATTCTATTACAAAATTTGGATTATTGTTGGACCACCAGCGACAATTTTGGCAACTAACTGTTTCGTTCGACGTGAAAGTTGCCTCTTCTGTCTATGAAATCCTGTAGGGAAATGTGATATCATTTTCTCGCTCACCTTGGAACCGAAATGAAAATCCTGCTCCAATATCGGAATCTCTTTCTTCAAGAGTGTGTATACCTTATTGGATTATGTGGTTTCTTGAAACGATTGTCCACAGAGCCAGTTTCTTTGAATGGTTTCAATATCCTTCCCACGGTACTAAAGTGAATATTTCTTCCTGGATGATTGAAAATACAAGCAACATCTGGATATGGCACATTCTCACCACATAAAAAAACGATTTCCACTTTGTCTTGTGTGGATAACATTGTACATAAAATTTATTTGTGAATTATAAATGTAGTAGAATCTGTACACAAAACAACTCGATTTATCAAACGCAATTATTTGACATTAACCAAAACTAAAAATTTGTTTCAAAAGCCTACTAAGGGAAAATTTTATTTTGATTCGATCAATTGTACTATTTTCTTCCCGAAATGTTGCATTAGTCTTGTATTGTTTAAAATCACGAAATGTTATATCATGTTTAGTACAAATCGATAGAACGAAAGTCTTTTGAATAGTTATGAAACTGTAGGTCATTGTTTAGTTTACAGAAAAGTATGATATTTCGGGTTTGTTTGTAACTGAATTATTGGTCAGAAAAATAATCAAACTGGATAAAAATCTACTAAAAAAAGAAATACGAGAGAAATTAATTTATTCGATTACTGTCATATTAACGTCCGTACATTGAGAATCCGAATCAGTTTTACAATGAAATGGAAAAACTAGATGAACTTTGCAACAACAAAGACAAATTTCTGGAGGTGCATTATTTTTTTTTTCTGGTAACAGTCCAATGTGAGTATTTTCTGGGCAAGATATGATATTGGAGTCTCGTATTCATCAAAATTATGAAATTTTTTTAGAGTAGCACATGACAAAAGGAAAGAGGCTGTTTTCTACTCATTTTTCAAGCACAAACTAACTGCGAAGTAAAATTTTCATTATACCTCTTAATAAAAAAAACTTCCATATGTTGCGAACTTCATGTGTGACACTATATATATATATATATATATTTATATATATATATATATATACAGTGGGGAATAACGGGGATCTTCAGTCAGCACAAGTGTTGAACTATGAAAAACTCTTTAATACGATGGACCGAGCTTTCGTTTCAATTTTGAAACTTCTTCAGGGTCCTAAAATATGTAAATGATTTTATTGTGAAAAAAATACTTGAAATGAAGGAAGTACTTACAGTAATCTGAGTGGATGATAAATGAACATTAACTTCAAAGAAAAAATGTAAAATATTAAAAAATTTGTCGGAATGGTGTTATATCTTTGACGCTTCGAGTGACATTGAAGGATTTGAAATGACAACCTATGATTAATCGTCAGAAAAATATAAAATATGTAGTGGGTGTGTTAATGTTTATTTTATATTCTTTGAGAATCATCAGTTTTAATCCATTTGTAGAAGATAACTGTAGATTTTGCTAAGATTTTCGATATCTGTTTTCTTGTTCATATTTTGATTGGATTTATTAATTTCAATCATTTCAAGAAATAATCTTTTAGAGAAATTTTTTTCTGAATGTAAAACTTGTGCTTCCTCGAATGATATTTTATGGCCTGTTTCAATAGCATGTTGAGCTAATGCACATGACTTCTTGTTGAGTCTTATATCACTTCTGTGAGAGATAATACGATCATTTAAAGTTCTTGAACTTGTACCAATATAGTTCAAATCACAGTTGTTACATGGTATGCTGTAGACAACATTTGATTTCTTCAAATCTGGTGTGGGATCTTTTAACCTCGTAATTAAGTTTCCAATAGTCTTGATATTTTTTGTGAGATTTTTATGTTACTTTCATTCTTGAATAATTTAATTATATTTGATGATAGAATTCCTATATTAGGAATTGAAAAATAAATTATCCTTCCATTGTTATTTTCTGAATTTAGATTATTTGTGTCATCATTATTAATTTGTCTATCAGAGTTGGTATTGAAAAGAATTCTATTGAGGAGTTTTTTGGGGTAAGAATTATCTAGTATTAAAGAGTTTTTCATAGTTCAACACTTGTGCTGACTGAAGATCCCCGTTATTCCCCACTGTTCATACCAATTTTCAGTCGTTATTTCTAAATTTATATATATATATCTGTTCACAAATTTGAAAGAACTGAGGATACGAGGGTGGAGATTTCCAAGTATCAGGTGGATCTGGATTTGGACGCTTTTCGATCTCAAGTGCTTAACGAATGACTCTCGCTCCCAGTATTTTCTCAGTAGTAACAGGTTTAACCTGCTCGAAATCTATCCTGTAATCTGTTTCTCAACAGTATTCGAAAAATGCTAAAGAAGGATTTTGAGTATCAGACGGCAAGTTGATGTTCGCAAATTCGACTTGTCACTCGTCTGTTAATTTGTTCTATGTACGTCCACAAACCAACAAATTTGAATTAATTAGTGATTAGGTAGACAGTTTATTGTTAATGAGTTAGTTATATTGGACAATCATGGTGATTAGAGAAAACAAAATTATGATATTGTTGGTATATTGGTTCGACACCCTGAATCAACATATTGTGTATTGTCAGCTACAAACTATATTGGTTGGAAAGTTCGGCAACAGTATCGGAAAAACATATTTTGTCAATATTTCATGGTATATTATATTTAAATATCAATGAACTTACCAATTTTTATGGGATATTTATTGAATAACATTCAAGTTCGTATTTCATCATGAAGGAAATATTGGTTTGATTTGATTTCAGTATTGATTTTCAATATATTTCCATCCATGGAAAAACTATATTCCCGAATTGATTCCCTGATAGACTTTCATTTTCTCAAATTGTGGTAGGTAAAACATCATCAATAATGGATTCCTTCACAGAAAATGAGCTTCTTTTGCCCTTTCAGCAACATTTTGATGGCAAACAATAATTGGGTTTAATCTCATAACGGCTTCTGCAACACCTGCTTGGCTTAATTCATTTAAATTCTAGTAGGACTAATTGAGTTTTGTGGAACAAATTTTGTGTATTCGTCTGTAATTCAAACCCAATTAGGAGATATCTTGAATGTCACCTTGGTTATCAAAGCCCTCTGATATTTGTCTCTCCGAATAAACGAAAAGTCGAGAGACTTTTATACCTTATTCCACGGTATACTTCAAAGGCATTACTTCATAATCATATAATCCCGAAGTTGCGTGTAGGGATCTTTACGAAATCCCTTAAAACTTTGTGAATAGAATAGAATTCAGGGGGAGGGAGCACCGCAGTACGAAATTAAGGAAACCAAACAAAAGCCTATTTATTCAAATGATGTTTCAGATAATGAATGTAGTATGAAACACTAGATGTCTCTTCCAGGTCTCCTCTGAGCTGTTCATTCAAGAGAGTTTGTGTTTAATGGTGGTGCCAGATTGAACGATGAAATTCTGTTGAGGCCACAAAACAATGCTTTTGGGGATGCAAACTGTTATCTTGGTTTCGGAATCTTGACTTTAATTAATCAATTCATGATTCATTGAAGAAAAAATATAATTACCAATCTCAATTTGGACGCATTCGAAGAATCACCAAATATTTGAATACTCAAATGGTTTTTACTGTTTTTTATGGTAATGAAAGCACATCAAATTCAGATCGTAGCAACATTCTGATAACTGAGGACCAACTTGGGAACATGATGAGATGAAGGAATAAAGAATAGAAAAAGGATTGATTTCTCATTGAACACTACATCTCATAATGCTCTACAACTCATTAGCTGAATCCATTCTATCCTACTGCATCACAGTATGGGGCGCAGCCTTCAAGAACAAAATTACCATACTACAAACAACACAAAATACACTGCTAAAAATTATCCTAAAAAAGAACAGGCGTTTTTCTACTGAAACACTATACCTAGAATCCAACGTTCTCAACTTAAAACTACTCTATGCTCACCAATGTTTAAAAAAAATGTATAAAAACCAAGACAAACACACACAGAATAAAACTCGCATAACCAGATCCACTTTGAGCATGAATGTCGACATGCAACAGTTTAAAAAAACATTAACACAAAGAACATTCTTTTTTTTTGGTCCTAAATTTTTCAACGCGCTCCCACCCGACATAAAACAAATATCTAACTAGAAGAAGTATAAAACAGAAACAAAATCATATATTATAAACTTCCCACAAAAATTTTACGATATTCTAAATTCAAAATCAACCTAAACGTACTCAAAAACAAATATTTCACCACCATTTTGTTATCTAGTCCCCGGTATATAACCCCCACGTAAGACACGAAAGTAATGAAACATAATATAATATCACATATGTATTACAATCTACCTAGTATAATGATCATGTACATATTTATTTGAAAACTTTCAGACTGCACGCATGGCAAACAGGCAATCCTGCCTAGGCTACCGCGCCGGATCTGAAATTTTCATCATGAAATGAAATTGTGAATCTCATTGTTAATTCTATGTACCTTATTGAGCGGGAATAAAATTGAATTGAATTGAAAAAAAAATTGTATATCATTTTTTGTGGTGATTGAGTTCAGTAAGGCGTTTGTCATCCAGGGAGCAATCTTTATGTTATTTTTTCTTGAGTGTTTCTGTGTATGTACAGTTATCTATGTTTATGAAAAATTTCAATGAATATGTATGTTGCAAGGTTGGGGTCTGGGATGAGATAAAATGATTCCCAAGGTTGGTTTATAAATATGTTTGTTAGTTTTGTTTGATCTATATATTTTATTTTCTTTCATTCTTTAATGCTTTTGGTTTTTTCTAGAACTATTTGAAGAATTGTTGTATAGTGGTCTGTGATACCACAAAATTTGATCGGGTACGTTCTGCTTGGATTTGAAAAATATGTGGTCGATACAAGAACTATGTCCGCCCTGTACTCTTGTTGGATTATTTATTGTGGAAATGAAACCGAATTCTTTGAGGGTGTTGTTATACTCTATGTTCAATTCGTTGTTTTTCAGTAGGTCGATATTTATATCACCTATGAGAATGTTATAACTTTCTGTTTGGAATAGAGGACTCTCGGAATAATGTTGAAGATTATTGATGAATTGGTGAGGATTGGTATTTGGGGGTTTATAAACAGCGTTGATTAAGAGGTTATCATTCTGGTTTAGAACGATCTTGATTTGCAACATTTTGATTTCGTCAAGGGGTATGATTGAATAAGTATAATTGCAGTCAGATTTTATGTAGACAACTCCTCCATCATTCTGATTTACATCTCCTCCATTATACAACTTAGTATATCCATTACCAATATCGGAAAGTTAGCATCATTACCTAGAGATCACGCCGCAAGACTTCAATATTGTCTGCGGCTTCTAAATCAACATCATAACATAAACAATTTCACGAAATTAATCCAAGCCACATTAACATAAAATGGTGGTAATAATTTTCATGATACAACATGATTGAGCAGTAGATAATCCTCACGCTGTACGATAAACAGGAAATATAAGACAATATTTTTGTAGAATTACATACCTATAAAAATTCCTCATCTTGCTGACGAAATGTCATGACTTTAGAAACACCCTGTCTATGAATGATGCGGTATACTTAGCTACCACGACTATTTATCGAACACATCAGATCATAAAACCTGGTATTAAAATCGCTAATCTCTTAATAGTTCATTTGAGTAGCTGTCTCAGTTTTCTCTTATCAATTACACTAATGCATCGGTCGGTTGGCTCGTTCTATAATGAAGCTCGATCACAAGAGCTGGGGATGCTTGAGTGAGATGCTTGAGTGAACATTATCCGTAAGATTATTTCTCTCTTAATGCATTTCATCTCAAATCTGCAGATGCTTCAAAAATTGTGGGTGTACACGTACAAAACGACACATACTGGGTGTTTCATAATTGAATGCTGATCCTAAAGGGCGATAATCCGTGGATGATTTGAAGAAAAATTCCTCATATGAATATAGGTCTGCAACCGCTTCATTTCTGAGATACAAGATGTTGAAATTGAACAAAAAAAAATAGATCTTCCCCAGTATCTCTGAAATCGCTTCGGCTTTCTTTTCGATTTTGGTACATGCAAAGTACGCATTGAATTACATTGATGAAGGATTTCTTAATTTTCATCAGTGGCGTCCTTGTTAAGATGCCCTGCCATATTTTTGATCAAAATAATGATACGCCACTGTTTTTTTTTTCCAAATAAATATTTTTTTTGTAATATTCCTGTATCTTCTCATAAAAATGGTTGGTCTCTTGCCTTTTTTTTCGTGCGACGAAAGGTTTTTGAGTTAGAAAATAAAATGCAATAAAATGCATTCATTTGCTTGTCCCTATGCGAAATCAGCCGGTGAAGAGTGGTAGGATTATCTTGTGGGCTGAAAACATCTAGTATGCTAAGAACACATTTCGTTGTTCCAACAAAAACAATTTTGACACTTCTATAGCTAGATACGTGTTATTATTTACGTTATAAAAACTAGTTTATTGAAAAAAAATATGGTAAATTTTACAAATACCGAATTAGCAGACATGCATTACTTGTATGGGCTTGCGGACGAGAACGCATATGAAGCCAGGCGACTGTATCAAGAGCGCTTCCCAAATAGACTGGTTCCTGATGCTCGAACGATTTCAAGAACCGACAGAAGGTTATGTGAAACAGGAAGTTCTGAGCCAAATCATCATTCGAAAGGAGCACATCGGACTGCAAGAATTCCAGCAATTGAGGTAGCTGTTTTAAATTCAGTTGAAGGAAATCCTGAAACAGGTACGAGGCAAGTTGCCAATAATTTGAATATCGCCCATATTCTAGTATGGAGGATTCTTCATGATTATTTATTATATCCCTATCACATTCAACAGGTTCAGACTCTACTCCCTCCATTACGAGTAAATTTCTGCCAATGGTTTCTCCAAAAATTACCAAAAATCCTTTATTTAACAGGGAAATTTTATTCACGGACGAAGCTAGTTTTACTGACAACAGGATCAGAAATTTTCATGATAATCATTTTTGGGCCGAGGAAAATCCGCATGCAATCAAGAAATCTCATCACCAGGAGCAATTCTCATTAAATGTCTGGGCTCGAATTATTGGAGATTACCTAATTGGACCTTTTTTTTACCACGCAGATTGAATGGACATAATTATCGCCGATTTTTTGAAGATAATTTGTCAATTCTGTTGGAAGGTGTTCCTATTTAATGCGAAATCGCATGTGGTTGATGCACGATGGTGCATCTGCTTATTTTAGTAATCTGGCACGCGAATATTCAAACCAAAACTTCCATAATCGCTGGAAAGGTCGTGGGGGAACAGAGTCATGGCCAGCTAGATCCCCAGATTCAAACAGTCTTGATTATTTCATGTGGGGACATCTCAAGACTTTGGTGTACAGTCAACCAATTCTAACTGAGGAAAATTTGCGAAGCCGCATAATAGTTTCCTGCGAAGCAATAAGGAATACTCCAGGAATGTTCCAAAGAGTACGCGAGTCAATGACAAGGAGGGCTAAAGCGTGCATACTTGCAGGAGGCGGACATTCTGAACAGTTAATTTGATTTTGGTATTTTTTGTTCATAATAGTTATGTTTTTTTATATAAAAATGTATTTTTTTGCGTACTCATTACAAAAACAAAATAATAGTTACCATAAAATTATAAAAACCTTGCCTAGATAGTACTCAGTATACATATTCTCACTAGATACTCTGTAGCTAGAAATGCATTTTTAATGAGGTGTACACCACCGCCCAAGTGAACACATGAATTCGTCCTATGTGCGAGTGTTCTATTGTGAGAATTGACTTGACCATATGGGATTATCATATTACAACAATTACATGTATAGAGTGGTTCAGGTGGTGAGTCATCGCCATTGTTCAATTCAACTCGTTTCACTGAAGGACCTCCCTGGCAAGTTTCCCGTTGATGCCGACGTAGATTATTACTACGAGTGAAATATTTACTACAATCACACGGATACATTTCAGCAACTTGTTTTCAATAGCTCACTGGAGGAGACACTGATTCGAAATACTCTTCTCCTGGAATATTTCAATGAAATATCCCCACCCTACAACAAGTCCGATGCGATGCGCAATCTGTATTGTGAGGGGATTCTCTTGACATTCAGCGCACTCATCAATACTTACAGTTCACTCTTAGCTCTCTCACAGGATGAACGCCCTCCTTGCTTCGTGAGTGCGAGGATTCATGAAGGTCATGACCACACAGAATATGTATGCCTACACCACAACTTTAGTCAAGGTCGAACAAACAAAAATCAAGATCAAATCTTAAGGTTGCCGAAACAATCCCAACATCAAAACTCAAGGTCAAATCTCAAAGTCAAATTTTAATGTTATGAATCTCAAGGTCAAACTCAAGGTCAAAACTGTAGTCGAGTCAACCAAACCCAATGTCAAAACTCTATGACAAATCTCAAAGTCGAATATCAAGGTCGTACACACACACATTGCACACCTGCAACCATTCAAGGTCACACGTGACGTCATAGTGGTGGGAGGAGACCCAGAACCGGCTCAAATCTCCTACTCTAGATCCTTTGGGGAAAAAATCGAATAGGGACAAGCAAATGAATGTATTTCATTTTCTAAATCGAAAACCGTCCTCCGGGCGCAAAAAGGCAGGGGACCATTTTTAAGGCAGTGACGTATCATTATTTTGATCGAAAATATGACAGGGCATGTTAACAGGGACGCCACTGAAAATTAAGAAAAAAATTATTTTTATGCGTACATGTACCAAAATTGAAAAAAAAGCCAAAGCGGTTCCAGATATATTGGGGAAGAACTTATTTTTTTGTCAAATTTCAACATCCTGTATCTCAGATATAAAGCAGTTGCGGACCTATGTTCACATGAAGAATTTTTCTTAAAATCACCCAAGGATGATCGCCCTTTAGGATCAGCTTTCAATTATGAAACACCCTGTATTTTTTTTTATCTTCTGGTTCCCACGAAAAGGGATATCCTGTAATGTTCAGAGAACATCGTGGGAACTAAGGGAAAGAAGGTAGGAGTTGGTGTTCTTCTTAAATTTCTGGAGGTTGTATGCCTCGGGGAACACCTCCCTAGGCAATGAGTTCCAAAGCCTCGCTGTTCGTTGGATGAACGAGTCTTTGGAAAGTGATGTTCTGCAGGTCTCTAAAGTGACCACGAAGGGGTGTGATGACTGAACTTGACGGGTTAATCTCGAAGAGACTGCCAAAGCAGGAACGATTGTTGATATTTCAGAAGAGCATCGCCCATGAAAATATCTATAAAATAGAGACAAATCGCCAACTTTTCTACGGTGTTCCAGACAATTGAGCGAGTTTGTAAGCGAGGCATCACCGACGAGACGAATTGCCCTTTTTTGAACAGAATCCAATAGCCTCAGGATATGTTTAGGTGCCGCGCTCCAAATATGGGAACAGTATTCCAGGACAGGTCGGATCTGTGCCTTATAGATCATAAGCAGCTGAGTGGGGGTGGAATAGCTCTTGGCACGAAACAAAAAACCAAGTTTTGGGATGCACTTTTGGCAATGGACCTCACGTGATTTTCCCAGGAAAGGTTATTGCTGATAGTAATACCAAGCATCGATATGGATGACTTCAGTGGTATGGTTACTCCTGACAAAGTTATGTTAGGCACAGTGAGATCGGCTTTTCTAGAGAAAAGATATGCTTGTGTTTTGTTTGCATTGAATTCTACCAAGTTATTAGATCCCCACTCGAGAATTGTTGCTAAGTCCATATTTATATTATTAACATTTCTTCCTCGTTCATTTCTGGTTTCACGGGCTGATATAGGGGCCCTGGAGAAAGCGGTATGGAGGGTACTATCATCGGCGAAGCTGTGTACTGGACATGAAGTTGGTTTCAACAGGTCGTTGATGTGAAGTAGAAATAGTGTTGGTGCGAGAATAGATCCTTGCGGAACACCAGCCTTCATGAGTAGAGTGTCAGATGAAACTCCATCGACCACTACATGGAGAGACCTGTTTGAGAGAAACTAGCAAGCAGAGAACACAGCTGAGGGCAACCATAAGACGGAAGCTTGGCGAGGAGTCCCTGGTGCCAAACTCGATCGAACGCCTTGGAGATATCTAATGCCACAGCTAAAGTTTCTCCATACTTTTCAATAGATAGCTGCCATATATGTGAGACGTAAGCGAGCAGGTCACCAGTTGATCTATGATGGCGGAAGCCATATTGCCTATCGTTGACAATTCCTGGAGTCTTCCAGATATTTCATGAGCTCGATTTTTGATGGCTTTTCCATGACCTTTGAAATAATAGATAGCAGTGCGATGGGTCTGTAGTTGCTAGGTAGGGCCATTTTGCCTTTTAGGGACTGGCTGTACTCTTGCAATTTTCAATTGGACGGAAATACCCCAAATTGTAAGAGTGGTTGAACAACTTGCTAAGAACAGGTGTTAGTTCAGGGGCACATTTCTTGAGAACAATCGGCGGGATTCCGTCAGATCCACAGGCTTTGTTGGTGTTGAGACCCAGCAAAATCTTTCTGATAGTACGTTGGCGAAAGGTGATCTCGGGCATGTGACTGTCAATAGGTGTAATGTTCGGGGTTGTTTTCCCGATGAATCAGAGTGGAATTTCCAGCAAATAGGTGCGCAAAGATATTGGCTTTTCCTGGGCAGTCGTTGCTAGTGTTCCATCTTCTTTGGTTAGAGGAGGAAATGAGCTGGAAGTGAAGTTTTTCCACAGCTTTGGCGAAAGACCAAAATGAACGGTATCCGTTAGGACATTCAGCAAGTTTTGATCTTATTTTGGCATTGTGGGCATCTTTTGAGCATTCTATTGTCTCTTTGCATATGCCTCTAGCCTCGACATATGCTGCTCTGGTCTCAGGGCCCGGATTTTTAGCCATCGATGGTATGCTGCCTGTTTGGAAGCCACAGCTCTAGAGCAGTTTCTGTTAAACCAGGTCTTATCGGATGATGTTCTTCTTTCGGTATTCGGTATGTAAGTTTGCATCCCCAACATGATGATTTCAGAAATTGTCTCAGCACATCGTGTTGGATCTACTGAAGAAACAAACTCTCTTCCATGGAAACGCTGAGAAAAACATGCGAAGACCTTCCCAGTCAGCCGAGTGTAATGCCACATGAGACGGAGTGGTATTGTGCAGCTCGATGGTAAATGGAAAGAGCATGTTGTGGAGATGAGGGTGTGATCAGAGTTTCCAAGTGGGGCACAAACTTCTATTCTATACGGGTCAGGATTGGTGGTGAGGAAAAGATCTAGTGTATTGGCAGACTGGTTGTTGACATCAGGGATGCGGGTTGGTAGCTCGACCAGTTGTTCTAGACCATGAGTGATGGCGAAGGCCTCGGCTTGACGACCCGCATCATCTGTTTTGTTAGAGAATTTGAGCCAGGCAGCATTATGTACATTAAAGTCTCCCATGATTATGGTTTCAGCTGTTGGATGGTTCTCCTGAATGTAGTCCAGTTTGAGTGATAAAAACTCAAAGAGGTCGTTATATGAAGGTTCATTAGGTGATAGGTAAAGGCAGCAGAGGACCTTAGTCAGTTTGGTTTCAGATAGCTTGAACCACATCACATCAAAGTCTTTCGGTTCCAAACTCTCTTCACGCTGGCATGAAAGGTTAGCCTTAGCGTAAAGGCAGACTCCACCTTTGAACCTGAATCGAGAATGGAGTTCGTAACCAGGACAAAGCATATGGACCTTGTTGGTGGACGAGTTTACTTGTGTTTCTGTTAGAGCCAGAATATCCGGTTTTTTTCGTCTGTAGGTGATGGTGGACGTCATTGATGTTCTTGTTGAGTCCGCGGATGTTGCAAAAATTAATCTTTAATGTTGAGTCCCCTCGAGTACCTCTCGCCCGGAAATCCGAATGGAGAGGTATTTTACTTCCGGAGTGTTTTACTCTAGGAGACTTCATCATTATTACTATTAGGATGCACCTGAAAATAAAGGAGGAATTGGGGAAAATGAAAGAGGGAGACCGGAAAGTATCGACCGAACACTGAAACATGGAATGATCCATTTCACAGCACACAAAGTCGATATGGTGGTATTTCACCAGGCGATGATAGTGCCTTACATATTTTTGATAAAAAATGATATCATGAGAAAAAAATTTTTTAAAAAAACGTTAAAGTTGGATTTATTGAAAATTCATGATTCATAGATACAATTGTTTTCCAGATTTTTGTGGGAGCAGTTTCCCGAAATCATTTAAACTTTTCACCGATGAATTTAATTCTATTTTGATGATGAACTCGATTCAAAGTATGAATTCGAAGACTTATTCTTTGAAAAATAATCTTTGGGTATGATGGAACATCCAAAGCGGAAACAATCAAAGGGCTTGATATTTCATGGAGATAATCAATCAAATCAATTCCATAGTCATATCTATCTTTCTGCATTTCATACTATAAACGCATACTATTTTTTCACCAAACCACAGTTGAGTAACAGTCAGCGGCGTCACACTCGTGACGGGTTCTTGGGTTTATTTGTTGAATACAATTAATTTTCAAAGAAAATTATCGTAACAGCTTTCTATCCCATAACTATAATGGATTATGAATTGATGAAGTAATAAAAGTAATGCACAATAACGCAATTTATTCTTATGGAGGATATAAGATTTTTTTTCTTTGATGGAGTTTTCAATGTGTTAATGATGTTCGATTGCCACTGTCAATTATTCATTAGTGATAAAACTGCGGTGGAACATTCAGGTAGACACTTTTGATGAGTGAAAACTTTGATTGGAACTGGTTTTCATAATTCGTGGTAAGTTTCCAATGTAATTAATGCTTGGGAAATACACTTGATTGAATAACAAAAACCTTTCTTTACTGGAGGAAATGTAGGTTATACTGGGATTTTTCAATGGAATGGGATAGCAGGCAGCCCAAATTGTTATGGAATGAATATTTATACCGGAGAAAGTTTTTGTTCTCGTTCAATTATGAAGGTTCATACCCGTAAAAAAAATTATTCAGTCTATATTTACATCATTTCAAAAACTCAATTCGGAATCATCTATGAAATGAACATAATGTGGTATTTGAAAAAAACATATCTGAGACAGCCAAAAAGTTAAATATTTATAATTCCACTGCCCTAGCTAAGCATACAACCATAATTATGATTGAACTTACCCTGTTGAAATGATCCAACAAAACAATACAAGCAGTCAAAAGCTAATGCATTATCACTTTCATTGTTTCTCACCACCTATAACAAAAAAATTATCTTGTTTTTATGTTCTCTTCAATCCGATTCTCACTTCAGTGTTCATCTTTGTTGAGAAAATGAACAATTTTTTTGTAGATTTTTTTTGTTTTTCCAAAAAACATTTTTGGGGGGCATTAGGATAGATGTCGCAAGTTTATTGGCAAAGTTCCTCATCGCGCTTTCCCCAAGGGGGCTAAAAGGAATAAATTGAAAAAATTAACGACATTTTTTTCTGTGTTGTAAGCCTTGGGGGTGCCCTTTTCTCTCTCTCTCTCTCTCCTCTCTCTCTCTCTCTCTCTCTTTTTTTTTTTTTTTTTTTTTTTTTTTTTTTTTTTTTATTTTTTTATATATATATATATATATTATATATTTATATATATATATATATTTATATATATATATATATATATTATATTTTTATATATATATATATATATATAATATATATTATATTTATATTTATATATATTATTTTTATTTATATATATATATATATATATATATTTTTATATTATATTATTATTATATATTATATTATTATATATATATTTTTATTTATTATTTTTTTTAAAATAAAATATTATTTTTAATTTTTTAAATAATGTTTATTTTAGGGTTTTATGGATTTTTTATGTATGTTTTTTATATATTTTATATTTTTAATATTTTATTTTATAAAATAAAATTTTAATAAAATTATTTTTTATAAAATAAAATTGTTTATGTTTTTTGTGTATTTTATGTATGAAAAAAATTGTATGTTTTGTGTTATGTATGTAAAATTGTGTATGAAAAAAATTGTTTTTGTTTTTTTTTTTATGTGTATGTTTTTAAATTTTTTTGTATGTGAAAATAATAATTTTTGTATTTTTTGTTAAAAAATATGTTTGTTTGTATTGTTGTTGTGTATGTGTTGTTTGTTTTTTTGTATTTTTTTTTGTTTTGTATTGTTTGTTTGTTTTGTTTGTAATGTTTTTGATGTTTTTTTTGTTTTGTGTATGTATGAAAAAATTTAATATGTATTGTTATGTTTTTTTAAATTGTATGTTTTTTTGTTTGTTTTATTGTTTTATTTATTTTTATGTTTATTATTTTGTTTGTTATTATTATTATTTTTTTTTGAAAAATTATGTTATGTATGTATATATTATATATGTATTTGTTAAAATTTTTGGGGGTTTTTTTTTTTTTTTTTTTTTTGGGGATTTTGAAGGTTTTTCCCGTTCTTGGGGTTTTTGGGCAGGGGGATAATTTGGCCTGCCCCGTTTGGGTTGGGAAAAGGTGGGGTTTGGGGTTTTGGGGCCCGGGCTATCCAGGTGGGGTTGGGGGTTGGGGGAAAACGGCTCATTTTGTTGTTCCCCTTTTTGCTTTTGGCTGGGGAAAAATAAAATCCGTTCCCCAAAAAATAGAAAAAATATTTTCGTAATCGGGGAAAATTCCCAAAAAAATCCCCGGGGTGTTAACCCAAAATGATCATGATTAAAACCTTAAGGAAAATTTGGGGTATAAATGGTTCGTCTCGAATCAGAAAAAAAATTTGGGGTTTTTTGGGGGAATGGGATGGCCAAAAAAGGGGGCCAAATTGATTAGTCTATTTCCATTCGTTTTATCCAAAAAAATGATCTATAACTTGGGGGTTTTTCTTCTTTTCGAACTCCCCCCCAAAAAAATTTTTGAACTGACGTGATTTTCCCCCAAAAGATAAACACTTCGATTTGTTATTGAATGAGATCCCCAAAAAAATGAAGAACCAATAAATTCGTAAAATTTCCATTTTTTTTACACAAAAAAAGGATCTAGGAAAAACATAAAAATTTTTGTTCTTTTTGTCATCTCGAACTTGGCCCCGGTAGGATTTGAACTGACGTGTTTTTTTCCCGATAAACACTTTGATTTGTTATTATTGGGCCTGAAAAAAATGAAGAACTAATGATTCAAAAATCTTCTTTCGTTTTTTCCAGAAAGTCTATATTTCATTCGAGAATCAAATCCTGTTTAAAAAAAATTTCGCAACGCTATCGCAATTTGACAAAATTTTTGGGTCGGGGAAAAACCTCCATGCGATACAAAACCCCACTTTTCCCCCCTTAAACAAAGGGAAACCCCAATTATTTTATAGGTTCATTCTTCATTCCGGGAAGTTAAACGGGAAAATATCGTTATTTTTTTTAACGGGATGCTTTTTTGGGAAGTTGCCGCTTAGACTAGGAAATGAAATGTGGTTCATGCATGACGGTACCCCGCCACATATTAGCAACCGTTGGATGGGTCGGTTAGGGCCTCAACCATGGCCCCCTAGGTCACCAGACCTCAACAGTTTGGATTTTTTCCCGTGGGGACATCTACAATCGTTAATTCACCAGACACCTGTCCAACATCAAGAAGAATTGAGTAATCGAATAATTAACTCTTGTAGAAGATTCAAAATACTCCAGGAATTTTCCAAAGAGTGCGGGAATCAATGAAAAGAAGATTGGATGCATGCATATAGGCAGGAGGTGGACATTTCGAACATTTATTGTGATTTTGATTTAGATTTATCTCTAGTGTTCCGTTGTTTATTGTTGTTTGAAATTAGCGTTTGAAATGTTTCTTTGTTGAATACAAAAAAAGTTTTCAAAATTGTTTAACTTTTTGACAAACACATGCATCGATTAATTTAAAACACAATATTTCGAAAATGGCTGCTTGTTGCGACTTTTGAGAAGCATACCTTTTTCACGTAAAAATGATAGAGGAATTGATTTTTCTTATAGAAAATGTGATACATACATGCACGACAAAGTTGTCTTGAGACAAAGACCTGTAGGCCGCGCCACCTACAATTAAGAGCCAAACTAAGGTAAAATTTGAATTTCTCATATTGAAAAATATCCAAATATCCAATGTTCGTGCAAATATATACATTATTTTAAAAACTATTCACGAAAAACCAGAATAAAAATAAATGTTCACACCCTGTATATAAAAAATGAAGGCCTTGCGGACCGACGCTTATATGAACTTTTCACCTTATAAATAACTGTAAAATATAGGACACTTATTACATAACACCCTGTATAATTGGCTTCCACGAGTCAAGCAATACTTTACATAACCAGGTCAAGAAACATGTATGGCAAATATATCTTAGAAGCTCGAACGGGTTACATAATCTTTATTAACATATTCTAGAGACAGACTTTTGAGAGATGATTTGGACAGGCTGGCTATTTTCACATACCCATGAATCTTCTTCCATTACCTGCCCCTATGAGTCAATACTCAAAATTATCTAGTTGTCTTGCTTCCATAATACGTCGCGAGATTCTAGCACAGCACATGGAAAAAAAAATCCTGAAAATTGATTTCAAAGGATCAAAATACTGCATGGATACGGAAGAACTACGGAATGAATTATCCACCAAAGTTACATTTTTCCACTGAATGTAAGATGTCTGAACAATGAAACTATACGAATCCCATGCAATTGCTGAGAAATATCAATGATTTCAATTTAGGTAGTTTTTTCTGTAGGCAGATATTTAAAAAAAGTGGTGTTGCCGTATATTACAGACACGAGTTAATTTGTAATAATATGAATTTAGATGAGTTTTGTGTGGAGAAATATATCGAAATATCAGGTGTTTCTTGAAAGAACCATATGAATAATAGACTTTTACTAGTATTCTCCTGTTACAGATCACCAGATGGCCTCAATTAGAAGTTTCTAGAGACTTGCACAAATATACTGGAGGAATTTCAGAAACCAAATGTTGATATAGTACTCGCTGGTGACATCAACTTGGATTCATCTAATCACCCACTTAACTCTCATCGATTTCACCACTTGGATAGGTGTTATCTAGTTTTGGACTCAGTCCGAAGGTGTAGTGGCCTACCCGATTGAGTGATAATTTATTCAGTATCATTGATCACATCTTTACTAACATTCCACGAGCAATGACGTGTTAATATTGTCTTAGATCATAGAATGATACTCCTTGAAACCAATGTCAGTGAACAACCAGCTCAATCGCAAAGAACTACTTTCAAAAGATCCTAATTCAGATGAACCAACTAATTTTCTGTCAGCTCTCCAAGACGAAACCTGGCAGACCGTTTCTGAGGAATCCTGAATCAATGAAGCATTTTGGGAATGTTTACCCTGTATATCTCTCTTACTCCAATCAATTTTTTCCGCTAAAGAAATGCCGCGTTCATAACCCAAACAACAACTGAGTTTCTAATGGAGTAAGAGCATCTAGCAAAAATCTAAGAAATCTCTTCATTCTCACAAACAGTTATCCAGAATTGTCGGCAATATAGATTAGCAAAAAGACATTCTAAACTCATATCTGATACAAAACGCCTGTATTATCAGAATAAATTAGTGGAATAATTATAAAGAGGATCTTCAAAGAGCTCAACATCCATGAACTCGGGACCGTCAGCTCAACGTCCTCTCGAAAGGACGGCATATCTATCATAATATCTCGTGCTCATTGATATGACGCCTGCAGCTGCGAATATGCTACTGCGCTATAGTTGTGGTGGTACCCATTCAAGTACTCAACGCACCTGGTGTGGCTTAGCTCAGAGACTCTCGTCAACCTAACCAACCGCCGGTGACCAAAGAGTTGTAATTTTTTTTGAATACAATGAAGAATGTATATGTACAACATGGAACCCTGCAACAAATAAATGGGAATTTTTTTGGGATATTGTGGTAGAAGTCACTAGAAGTTACACGTGCAAGTTTAAATTAGTTTATATGACTAGTTTCAGAGATACTAATTTTTGAAAATAATAAAAATGGCTGTTTTACTAAATCATAGTTACTAAATAATAGCATTGCTGGTTTGAAGGAACTCGGATGATATGTCAGTCAGTCCGTCGTTAAGACATAAGCAGCCGCCTATGATACAGAGTGGGTCAACAATAGCGACAATTTAGCATATTTCGCCATTCTTCATCATTTGTCCCATTAGCGGGACTGAGCATTTTTTCATTAAAAATATCTTTATTGGGAGTCTTTTCCCATGACCAGGATATATTCTTCAACTTTCTTCCAAAACACTAATCAATAAAAAAATGTATTTTATAGTTCATGTTTTTAACGTAAGTCACTCAAAATAGCCTTTTTGAGACGATAAATCTGCTTCGAAGCCAAAACTAATTGGGAAAGACTTATAATAATTGCTTAATATGATTAGCTACAATCAAATTTTATACGGGGGATGCTCACATATATAAGTTGAAATAGGTTTTGCACCTGATGTATATGTTTGTGAATTATTCTTGAATGGAACTGTCAATTTGAATCATATTTTTCAGTTAATTACCCTACACTCGTGTGAGTTTCATTAATTTCCAATGTCTGGCTTTTGAAATATAAATTTTGAAAATTATTATCTATAGAAAATATTATCCAATCTTATTTCTTGATGAAATGACTATGATCTTTGGCGCAAAACAATTGCGCCGTTAAAATCTGCATGACCATGAACCGTGTGACTATTGACACGTTGTTATGCGGTTTTCCACCTGCTATACGAAAATTCGGTGTCCAGATCAATATAATCGTTCTCTACGCTTCGTGATGATTCCACAAATAACCATAAATAGTAATTATGAACCCTCTCCAACGTATCAATAGACACGACGTTAATAGTCATACGGTTTATGGTCATGCGGTTTTTAACGGCGCTATTGTTTTGCGACGCAAGATCATATTTATTTCATCAAGAAATATGATTGGATAATATTTGGCTCCTTTATATTGATATTTACTTGCAAAAAAAATTGTAAACTAACAAGTGCGATTTTTTTCAAAACATGGTTAGTTTCTGTCATAAATTTTTTGCAATTTTAGTTATTTTCATCAAACTTCAAACACAGACTTCTTTCAAACTGAGCATCATCAAACTGTTTGATCAATCCAAATAAAAAAAAATTGTCAGGTTTAATTATGCAGTTAGAAAGTGCTACATTTCGGAGTTTGTAAAAAAACAATTCGGAGAAGTACTATGTTATGTATTAGGCAATTAAACATATAAAAATTGAACGAAACAACTATTACAACAAGTGTTCAAAGTGATGACCCCTTACAGTAATACAAGCTTCTGCTCTCCTCATCAGAGAATTCCGCACCCGTTGAAAAATGCCGATCCCTCAACATTTCCTCGTTTTCAATGCGGCTAGCATAAACTAGTGATTTCAGGTGTCCCCAAAAAAAAAATTCGACGGGATTGAGGTCCGGTGACCTCGGTGGCCAATGCTGAGTGCCTCCTCTTCCTATCCATCGTTGGGGGTATGCTACGTCTGAGAAATTTCTTGCTATCAGACTAAAATGAGCAGGGGCTCCATCGTGCATAAACCAAGAGTGATTTCGGAGACCAATGCGAACATCTTCCGTAAACTGAGGGAGCTCGTATCCCAAAAAATGTTGGTAAACATCTCCATTCAAACGTAAGGGGAGAAAATAGGGCCCAATTGAATAATGCCCAATTATGCCTACCCATACATTGAAAGAGAATCTGTCTTGGAAATGAGTTTGCGTTATCG
Organism: Gonioctena quinquepunctata; assembly: GCA_018342105.1. Taxonomy (NCBI): domain Eukaryota; kingdom Metazoa; phylum Arthropoda; class Insecta; order Coleoptera; family Chrysomelidae; genus Gonioctena; species Gonioctena quinquepunctata. The sequence continues at coordinate 92,856 of JAFIRS010003787.1, read as the reverse complement.
CATGTGGGTTATCTTCCGCCCAGATGTGGTTGTTATGGAAGTTCATGATACCATTTCTTGAAAAATTAGCCTCATTTGTGAAGAAGATTTACGATAAAATTTGGGGATGTTGTTCGACTTTTCTTTGAAGCCATTGAGCAAATTCGATACGTGGTTGAAAATCACGTGGCGTAAGTGCCTGGACACGCTGAGTATGATAATGATATAATTGCTGTTCCTTTAAAATTCTGTGAATGGTCATGTGACTCACATTTGAAGTTTGACTAATTTTTCTTATACTTGTCTCTGGATGTTCACTGATTTCTTCGAGAACCGCCTCCTACAATTCCACAGTTCTTGTAGTCCGTGGCCGTCCTACTGCAGAATTTCTTTCAAAGCTTCCAGATGCGGAAAGTCGCCGGAAAAGATTCGCAAATGTTGCTGCACAAGGAGTGACGCGTTGGGGATACCTTTCCTGCTAGATGCGTCTGGCCTCGGTTGAATTTCCGTCAGCCAAGCCGTATGCAAAAACCATATCAGCCATTTTAGTAGTCGTAAAGTCTTGCATGGTACCGAAAAATCACTCTATAAACTCCGAACTGTGAATTTGTCGAAGAATAGTTAAGAATGTGACAGCGAACTTCTATTTTTATAAACGAACTTTCATAGCCTACTCGATTTAATTAACTTAATTTGCAAGCGGAGAGTGACAAAAATTATTGAAATCAAATTTGGCTATACTGATCAAGCAGTTTGATAATGCTCAGTTTAGAAGAAGTCTGTCTGGGTATACTGCGTATAAAGTTTGATGAAAATAACTAAAATTGCAAAAAACTTATGACAAAAACCAATCATGTTTTGAAAAATTTCAACAATATGTATCTCGAAAACAAATCATTTTTCAATAAACATTTCATAGGAAAAACGTAGTTTATTTTGACGGGACCTACCACGTACTTAGTTTTTGTAATGTTCTCAGCAACTTCACTTAGCGCCCTAGGAGCTAAGTGTCATGCATCGATATAGAAAATTGTAAATATCTCGAAAACGATCCCCTCCAGCGTTGTTGAGGAAGTGTACCTTTTTTACTTGGAAAAGGTGTGGGAATAAGGTTTTTTCATTAAAAGTACCAAAAGTTTACTGTCAAAAATGTTAGGGCAATTTGAAATAAATAATGACAGCTAACGCAGCGCCCTCTAGATGTTACATGAAAATCAATACGAAATTATGATTTACCACGTCAAAAAAACCCCGGGTAACAAATTTCGTGCAGATAACTTATTTTTTGCAAAAGTTATTTTCAAAAAGCGAACAAAAAAAATCAATTTCAACACCTTGTATCTCCGAAACAAAGCATTTCCGGACACAAGTTTATATAGACTTTTTTTTTTAAATTGTCTCAGGAATACGTCACTTGAATATTTTGACGTACTTATGTTTCACCCTGTATAAGTCTTCCTGAAGTGGTTTAGGCTTCAAAGCCGATTTATTGTCTCAAAAAGGCTGTTTTAAGTGACTAATGTTGAAAACATGAAGTATAAAGAAGAATCATTCTTTAAAACAATCAGTGTTTTGAAAGAAAATGCTCAGTCCCACTAATGGGACCAATGATAAAGATTGGCGAAATATGCTATATTGTCCCTATTTTTGACCCACTCTGTATCATAGGCGGCTAACGACCGACTGACTGACATGTCATTTGACTTCCTTCTAACCAGCAATGCTTATTTAGTTACTAATCATCTGAAAAGTAATACTTTTGGATAAGTAAACAGCCATTTTTGTGATTTTCAAATATTCATATCTCCGAAACTAGACTTCTGGTTATTTGTACCACAATAACCCAAAAAAATTTCAAAATTTTCCCATATATTTGGTGCGGGGTTTTTTCACCCTGAAACTGGTGTATCGATGCCATCATCCAAACTAAAGTTCATCAAAATTATAGTATCGGGAGGAACGCTCATCCAAATATTTCAAACCGAATTTTCACCAGAAAAACTCATTTCATGTAACTGTTTTCTGTCAGCCTGTGAATGTAAACGTTCACTGAAATTACGTGACAGAATTATCTGCCCCTATTATGGTTGGATAAATTCAATATGTGAATAGTAGTGGAAAACTCTGGATTGTTTCGAATTTTCGTCATTAATGTATTCGATTAAAAGTTTGTTCATTCTCTTGGGAGTATTCGTGTTTAAATATATAATGAGAAGAGTTAATATTGTTAATGAAAACATTAATTCCCGAATTAATTTGCGCTATCTCAATATCAAACATAGAAGTTAACCCGCCTCAACCCCGATCACTTAGAGCGTAATTTCCATTATAGATGCTGTTAATGTTGGGCGGATAAAACACTCTCATGATATTGTTCGGTTACAGCAAGTTCCATAAGAAACTCATAATCATACTAGTAAGAGCATATCTACTTTCGATGTAACTGGACAAAATATGATCCCAATTCAAGCTTGAAATACCTTCAATAATTAGCCATTTCGTCCTGTTGGAGAAGGCTTCCACGTAAAATTATGACCAAGATGTCATTGGAGGTGGAATTTTATCTAGATATGATGTAAATCTTTGTCCTAATGTCTCGCAAACAAATAGTTTGAAAGTTATAAACAATTCAGTTAAAAAAAAAGAGGGGTCCTGTTTTTGCAAATATCTCGAAAACTTTTGCAGATTTCGGAAAATCTGAAAAAAAAACAAGGAGAGCAGGAAATTTCTTTTTTCCTGGCTCATTTTCAAGTAGGAAATCATTAACGAAAATCACCACGCCATTCCGTTCCGACGGTTCCAAATAGTCGCCATATCGCCGCGAAGACACAGATTTTCTGAATATGCAATATGGCACTAGCATTTTTGGAAAGTTCAGGATGAGAATGTGGCCGTTAATACAGGGTGACCCAGGGGTGCGTGCGGGCTCCATAACTTCTTTATATCCAAGCTATCGATTTTTTTTAAGCGATAAGTCCAACAATGAGGCACATTCTGAAAATATTCCCAAAATAAGATAAACAACCGAGTTCTGTTTTTTTTAAACGGCAACCTCCATTTTTGTTACATTTTTGGATTCGCTACTGAACTGTTGATATAACGCACCCGCCGGGTTTCTTATCTGCAATGTTTTTCAATTTATGTCACTGTATGTGTCAGAATAGGGTCGTGCATATCAACTGCAGTTGTTGGATGATCTCTGGAAACCCTTTCCTTCACGTTGTTACCCCCAGAGAAATAAATCTATAGGAGTGAGGTCTGCGGATCGCGCATGTCAAGGACAAGTAACTCCTCGGCCTATCCAACGATAAGGTTAGGATTGATCTGAAAACTATTGCACTGCAGAACCATCGTGTTGTAACCGCATGGTCCCTATGGGGTTCAAATCCACTTCTCCTAACTTACTGGGAAGATACCTTCCACCATTCAGCACATTGTGGCGAAAGTAGGGTCGAATAATTCCTCCACAAACATCAAGCGACCATCGCTTCTGATGATCAACAATCAGCCCTCAACCAATGAGGATTTTCGATTGCATAATAATGCATATTATGTCTGTTGACCGACCCGTTGTTCTTAAACGTTGCTTCATCAGAAAACAGAATTTCGTTCGAAGTGTTGAAAAGGGAAACATTCTCAATGGAATATTGATAGAAATATTTTTCTGTGAATTTAAAAATCTACGATAAAAATTAAGTTATTTTTTGTGAATGTCTAACAGAAAACAACTACTTCCCGGTTAAAGCCACGCTGGACATTGAACTACATCTGATAGATATTCTGAAAAGACCCTAACTCAGAAGAAAAAATCTGAAATTGAAAATTTGCATTTTCATTCAGATAGTTATTTGACTTTCTATTCCAGTCTTAATTAAGAACTCATGAGGATGAATGAGGCATAGAGGAATGTTTTCCAAAAAAGAGGTCTCACCAGAAATCATTCGTAACATTGACGCAAGAGAAACATCGCATTCACTAGGTCTTCAATACATTTTTGTCGACGAAAATCTATTTCACGCTTCCACGATCATCAGGAAGACCGGAAGAAATGGGAAACACATTTTCAAGAAGCAATCTCACTTTGCAAAGATGGGAAAAGTTAGAATCATTTCTTCTGGAGAGACACTTTGGAATTAGTGTTTTCTGACATTAAAACCCGCCATGGGGTATGATAGATCGATTTGTTGAAACTATGAACAGGATGTTCATAAAATCAGATGTGGAATCATCTGCGACTGAAAGATAAACTTTAGTCACTATCTTCCATCGTCAATACAGTAGACCACATTCACTAATTCTTCGAGAGTGAAATTCATTATTAACAATAAGACGTGTAGAAATACAATATGAAGTCCTACTTCCCGGATTTGTAGCACCAATATTCATAATTTTTACCGAGCGTGGAAAACGGCAAAACATGTTCATCTCAATTTTATTAGTGATTATGCCTTTGTTAATTAAGAAATTTTTCCAAGTGAACAAAAAAAACCTCTATAATTTTTAAATCGGGGGCCGAATATTTTTTTTGAGATGTTTTTTTTAAGGCTTCAGAAGAGATCCTGGGTGGATTAATTTAAAAAAAAAATATTTAAAATTTATTACCAATTGGATATGCTAAAAGAGTAAATACATAAATAAAACATTTTTTTCCAAATATTCCGATTGATTTTTTTTATTGTTAAAAGCCAAATAAATTTTATTTTTTATTTTTTACTACAATTGCTTGAAAAATTGTTATAAACAAATACAATGTTTATAAGATAGTATTTTTTTTTGAAATGTAATTAATAATAAAAATAATGATTAAAAAAAAATAGTTTCCTGAAAAAAAGTTATTGCTTAAAATCGCAGTTGTTGGTTGACAATTCCGATATTGAGGAGCCATTTTTTTTAATTATCTCTATTGTTCTTTCTCATTCTGAATTTTTGTTTTCTTTAATTAAATAAACAATTTGTTATAAACAAATTAATTTTTGCGTTATATATTTTTAAATACTACAAAAATGAACAAAAATGATTGTGTCGTTTTTTAAGTGAAAAAATCGTTTTACATATTTTTTTTTATTTTAAAAATTCTCATGCTCTTTACTTATTTATAAACTATTGAAGATACGACGAGAATACTTGAGATCTTTATTGTTCTCCATAAAACAATGAACAAACTGAGCTTTTATTTCGAACTCTTACTCAAAAATTTATTTACTTTTTTGTTATTATTTATAAAAATACCTCGAAAAAAAAATGTTATGATGACCCACTCAACAATAATTGAAATGGCTCTTCTGTTTGAGCTGGCTCCATTCCCAATGTCTTCATTTGATGATGAAGGTGTAATGCGTGGATCAAAAAAATCCGAATTATATGATAGTTTCAATGCTTCACCTTTCAATTTGTCTTAATTAACAGTGTGCTTATTCGTTGTCGATGGAGGATTTCTTTTACACAAAGTCGTATGGAAAGACAAAGGAACATTCAATGATATTATCTATATCTAATTATGAAAGTTTTATTTATGTGAATGTGATATATTTAGTTTTTTTTTTAGTTAATTGTCAATAAATTATGATCAGACCAATCTTTGATGGATTTCATGTAATTTTCCGCTAGGTTTTTGAGTTCTTTCCAGCTATTAGCTTGGTATGAAACGGCTGTATCGTCTGCGAAACTAATTATTTTCGCACGACTATTCAATTTAAGTAGATTATTTATATAGATAGTAAATAGTAATAGATTACTTTTCAAATATGATGAGTAGCCATTCAGACGATGCCGTTTCATGGATATTATTTTATTTTTTGTATTAGCGGCAACGATTGTCGCTATAAATATGGGGTTCATTGTCTGTTCAATCATCGACCTGTGAGTCCCAAAAATGGCCACTGAATTCCTCGCGACTAGCTGGTACGGAAATGGGGAAAAAGAGTATGTGAAGTTATAATTAGGTGAATATCTACTTGAAATCCAACCTGATGAATCTTTTCGTACCCCCTTGGACTGTGATGGTATGTTTTAACTTGATATTAGCCGATTTATCACCATATCATTGGTGGTATTCATAATTTAACAACATGGATAATAGGTTATTCGAGGGTGGATAATTTTGTCGGAAAAAAGTGAATTTGAACATCTCGAAGTCATTCCCACTCTTTGCTTGGTATAGTTTTAGTTAATTTTAATTACGGAATTTCCGACGTTTGCATTTTTTCTTCTTCTCTTATGTTAATTACCTTCAAATAGTCCCATTAAGAAAAAATTCAACACGAGAACAGCTACCGACAAATAAATTATGCTTCTATAAATATTGGAGTTTACAGGATTTCCATCCAGTTTCAGGGAATGTACCTGTAAACAGACGTCAGAATTTAAAAAAAATCCAATTATTGTTTTTTTATCACTACAACTTCAAGAATCCGAATTTGAATAGAACATGTGATAGCCAGAAGGTATGGAGTTCTGTAATCTCAATCCAATCTTGACGAACTGGAATTGTCCACCTTTCTACGACTTTGCACTTTCCATCTCTTTTACTGGCTGTCACAAGGCAGTATAGGGAATATTGCCCAATAAAACCTAATTTCATCGTCTTCGAACAGCATTCTTACAAGTTGTAAGCAAACATCTGTAATATCCGGTAGCAGGTTGGAATCACGTACCTTTTTTCCTTGGGTGACATATGTTCCTAGTTCGATACTGACATGTGCTACCGTACACATAATTGAAGCATCTGCCTTCGTATCAAATCTCATAAAAGTCTCATTCGTGAAATTTATTACCACTTTTCATATGAAGTAGTCGGGCCAGGACCGTAATCTGATGTTGGATGCTTGGAGAAATAATTTACTATATCGTTATATAAAGGTTGATTTAGAGATTTAGAAGATCTATAGTGGCTCCACTTCTCTAGTGGTAGAGAATCGTACGAATTCTAACAAACACATCTGTGGTTGATTTTGAAATAATTTTGTAATTAGCTCAAACATTTTCAGTCGTACCTCAAGTCGTGCTGAATGTATAATTTGGTTACATTCAGATCAGGCTTACCAAATATGATTTTGTTGATACTACATTCAACCAAATCATGAACCGAAACACTACAATTTATTTTATTCATCAGATAGTATATAATCCCAGTGAGCAAGGAACATACCCGGGAGGCTTATTAACGTTTAATTCTTGTACCCGTGACGACGTTTCTGAGAAAACATAATTGATAAGTTATGGAGACGTAATATTGCGATGTTATTTAAACATTGTCAGTAATACAGCCCGAAATATCATCACAGCTTCATTTCGTACCAAACGAACTTTCAGACAACTTTAAAACATCTTGGTGATTTATTTATAGCAATGTGTCTTATTTATATCTTTCGGATGTTCTGGTTTCAATACCATGGGGACGTCGCAGATACGTTTGGTGGTTGTGAAATATGACGTAACTGACTCGTTGCGAAACCGTCCTTATCTGGCCTTTTGTTTTATCTCTGTCTGCTCTGCGGTTAACCTTGAATAAGTGGCGGTATTTCATTTATCGTTTATCGATGTCTCATGTGGTTCCATACTACTTAGTGAGTCTCTTTGAGTCATCAAATTATTGATGGTATCAGCTATCTACAAGAAAATCAACATGTGGGAAAAAGTTATGTGCCACATCATCATATTGTTTTCTACTGAGAGGGTGATTGATAAAATTTCAATATGATGATTTGATTTGTTTGTGGCATCAGTTTTGCCAAAAAATGTGCACCCTAATTCCAAGAATCAACAGGAAATATCCCCAAGACGATTGAAAACTATATACGGTGAGGACGTAAAAAGTCCTTACCTTAACTTTTGAACGGAGCAAGCTGTCGAGGTCGAGTGAAATTCAGGTAGAAAGGTACCACTTTTACCACTTTTTGGCATAAAAATGATTGTGGACACGTGGTCTAGTGTCAAGAGGGCACCATCAACTTTTTTTTTGAAGGTAGAGAGGGGTCACGTGGCTCCTGGGTTTGAAGGCCTTCCGATTCTCTATCCAACACCGCTTTGTTTGTGGAAATCGGCCGAACCGTTTCAAACTGACAAGAGTTTAAAATTTGCTTCAAATATTTTACAAATAAATTATTTTAACTATTAACTGCAGCAGAATTTCAACTCCGTTACTGATTCTGGTCGAGAAGTAGATTTTTTGTGGTAAAAAAGGTTCGCATATCAATTGTACTTTAAAATGTTCTTTTTGTTAAATTTTTTATACCTTAGTTATTTTGCTGGAGACTCCAAATAGCATTTCATTTCAATCTCAGTCTAATAGTGACGTTAATCTTATCGATGCTTTTGACAGTTGTCATAGGTTTCAGCATTTCTTTATAATTTTCAAATGCCTCGTTCTCGTCCTTTAGAAGAAAAACGAAGCAATTTTAATTTACGCTGAAGCTAGGCGTAATTACCATGAAGCAGAAATAATATTTAATGAGCGCTTCCCAAATAATCCAATATCTCGTACCTACTTGAGGGAATTGGTTAGTATATTTCTAAGGACTGGTTGGGTAACGAGGGAAAAAGGATCTGGGAGAAAATCTATTCCAGAAGAATAGCAATTCGACGTTCTGGCAGCTGTTGTTAATAATCCGCAACAAACAACGAAAACGGTAGCCACGGCTTGTGACGTATCTACGACCACTGTGAAAAAATATCTTAAAAAACACAAATTTCACCCATATAAATAAATTTTTTTGCATCAATTAACAGAAGACCACCCGGATAGAAGACTGCAGTTTTGTGAGGTCATGTCTGACATTTACTCTATTTGTTTTAGTGATGAAAGTACGTTTTATCTAAATGGAACAGTAAATAGACAGAATGTGCGTTATTGGTCAGACGTAAATCCGCACGTTTTTCGAGAGGGTCATACTTAAACTCCAGAGGAGATCAACGTATGGGCTGGTATTTTGGGTGACCATATCATAGGTCCAATATTTATAGCAGAAAATTTAACTGGGCATCTGTATTTGAATATGCTTCAAAATCAGATCCATCACAGTATTCAAGAAATAGTTGGGGCAAACCCAAATAAATTTACCATGGATGTTACCTTTCAACAAGATGGTGCACCCCCTCACTACTACAGACCTATCCGAGAATGGCTTAACGAGAATTTTCCAGGACGGTGGATAGGCCGACGTGACCCCATTGATATGACACCTATGGACTTTTTTCTGTGGGGGTACATAAAATCTAAGGTGTACGTCACGCAGCCACAGTCACTCCAGGAACTTATGGACCGAATAACAGATGTGTGTTACAATATTACCCTGGAAACATTAAATAACGTTCGGAATGAATTTCACAACTGACTTTTTTTCTGTCAAGACGTGAACGGTGAACATTTCGAGCACTTGTTGAAATAGTTGCAATTGTTACTTAAAATTATGTTGCAATTAAAAGTTATTTAAGTTTTTAATTTATTTGTAAAATATTTGAAGCAAATTTCAAACGCTTGTCAGTTTGAAACGGCTTGGCCGATTTTCACAAACAAAGCGGTGTTGGATAGAGAATCGGAAGGCCTTCAAAACCAGGAGCCACGTGACCCCCCTTTACATTAAAAAAAAAGTTGATGGTGCCCTCTTGACACTAGACCACGTGACCACAATCATTTTTATGCCAAAAAGTGGTACCTTTTTACCTGAATTTTATCCGACGTCGACAGCTTGTTCCGTTCAAAAGTTAAGGGGGGGGGAAGACTTTTTACGTCCTCACTGTATATAGTTTTCAATCATCTTGAGGATATTTCCTGTTGGTTCTTGGAATTAGGGTGCAAATTTTTTGGAAAAACTGGTGCCACAAAAAAATCAAACCATCATATTGAAATTTTATCAATCACCCCCCTAGTAGAAAACAATATGATGATGTGACACATGCTTCTGCAATTGATATTGGGAAAACTATACCATATAATAACGTTAATAGTATGAGTTTTGCACAGTGGGATTGGACACTTTGAATATCATTGCATATGAATGTGCATGACAGAGATCTGTGAAAACAATAGATAGTTGATTCCATAGACCATGAAAAATGTCTTACCGTATCAGTTTCGCGGTGAAAATATTTTTTTCTCAACAATACTCAGAAACTAGATTAAAGTTTCACTTCCTGCAATATAACTTTTTCCATTCTTCGTTCTTATCCCTCTCTCGACAGATATTTAGCTGTGGGTTCTCGACCCCTATGTATTCAGTTCAGTAACATGAACAGCTCAATTACAAAGACTGACCTTTCATTATGCAATTACTGACCTTTCATTATGCATCAGTCACAAAATATTTTTGGAATAATTTTCATCAATTTCAAAAAAAAATTAATCCCGTATTTCGATAAACATCTTTGAATAGATTATTTTATACGTATGAAATTAAAAAAAATTACCAGTTTTCCGGATATTTATTCAGATATATCTTGGAACTTGTCTTATTTTATGGCAAGTTTTTTATTTTATAGTAATTTTTCCTTGAACAAAATCGTCGAAAGAGCCTGTCAGAAAGAATATGTTTCTGGACTTCATTGAATTCCATAGGATAGGTGGAGTATAAAAATCATAAACCCTACCCAAGAAGGATATGAATATAGTTCCTAATCATCAAAAGTGATACCCACTCCAGATTGAAAAATAACATTTATCTTCTTTTCCATTCCTGCAATTTTTAGTTATTTCCTAGATATAATTATTTGCCCTTCAGTTGTTTTTCTTTGTATCTTGGTAGCCATGTATTTCTGCCCACACGTTAAGAGAGAACTGTTCTTGGAAATGTGATTCCTGTATCGAATGGGGGTTTTTCTCTGACCACCAATGATAATTGTGGAAACTGCGTATAGCGTTGGGTGAGAAATTTGCTTCGTCGGTAAACAGGATTTGATTTTCAAATAAAGGATCTTGAATAAGGCATTGGAGAAACCAATGACATGAGTTGATACGTAACGGAAAGTCACGAGGGAGTAGTGCCTGAACTCTTTGAATATGGTAGGGATATAACAAATTATCAAATAAATTTTTCCATACCAGAACATGAAAAATGTTTAACGTCAGCGCTATTTTTCTGAAGCTCGTATCCGGGTGTTCTCCTACCAGATTAGGAACTGCTTTCTCGGTTTCTGGGGTTCTTACCGACAGATGACTAGCTTTCTCAAAACTTCCTGTTTCCCTTAAGGTGGTTTCCCCACGAGACAATTATTAAAATTTGATAATTCGTTCGGATCGTAATCAATAACTTTGTAAAGCCCATATATACGTATTCAGTGCCAGTGGATATAGTACGATTATCATTTGCTTTCGTAAAATTTATTCTAGAAGTATTTTTGATCTGACATTGCGAGTAAACTTTTTAACGGAACTATCCGGGCTATGCCTCAACACACAGAAAAGGTTGCCTATACAGACGACGCATGTAAGCTGTTCAAACTGAGCGCCTGGCCGTGCGTACACTGTTGCCGTCTCTCCGTTCCGTTCCCCACCATTCGCTCGTTCGCTTGCAAAATATATCGTATGCAGCCTAAACCTTAGTACTTCTCGAAATTATATCTGTCAAACTAGATGGTCAATCACTTAGCGCCTGGCCGTGCGTACACTGTTGCCGTCTCTCCGTTCCGTTCCCCACCATTCGCTCGTACGCTTGCAAAATATATCGTATGCAGCCTAAACCTTAGTACTTCTCGGGATTATATCTGTCAAACTGGATGGTTAATCACTTTGATTTTTTTTCACAATATCTGTGATATCCTGCTCTAGCTCCTCCTCGTTTTTCATAAACTTCTTAATTTTAGTACTAACGGTAGAATTAATAATGTGCTGTTTGCATATGCATGGTCCAAATGTTACGTGTTAATTGAGTCAACTTCAATTATGTATATCTCGGGTTCGGGATGGTGAAACTTGTTAAAATTTTATAGAGGTGTTGTTCGCGTGTTGAACACTACGCATGCCAATTTCCAATTTCCTAATTCAACTGTCTCGTGGGGGAACCACCTTAACCGAGCGCGAATTCTTGAAAATGTTTTTGAAGTAGGAATTGTGCGATTCGGATAATGCTCCTGATACAAACGTCTAGCCTCTCATATGCATTTCCGTTAGCAAGTCCGTATGTGAAATGTATGTCAACATACTCTGCATTGGTAAAGTTTTACAATTTTTTAACAATTAATCACAATAATAATAAATAAAATTATTCAACTATGCGTCAAGATATTATTTTTGTCATGACAGCACAATATAATTGGAATAAACTTACTAGCCTACTTGATACTTTTATTTTCAAAGAGTTCGCGAATCAATGAGAAGAAGATTGGATGCATCGATGAATTTAAATCATAATATCTAACATTTTGAAAAACATACTTTTTTCCCGTACAAATGATGGAGAAATCGATTTTTTTCTAGAATATGTGATACATACATGCACAACAAAGTTGTGACTCCCCAGAAGAGACAATGACCTGTAGGCGGCGCCCCCTACAATTGAAGGCCAAACTTAGATCAAATTTGAATTTCTCAAATTAAAAAATCCCCAAATACCAATTTTTGTCCAAATATGGACACTATTTTGAAAACTATTTACGAAAAACCAAAAAAACACCCTGTATATCAAAAATGAATTCATTGCGGACCCATGCTTAAATGAACTTTTCACCTTATACATAACCGAGGAATCGTCCTGTAAAATATCAGACACTTATTACATAACACCCTGTATACAATAACGCCTTAACATTTCGGCCACGGGCCTTTTGTTAATGGTGTGTTGTGCGCTATCCAGTAGTCCACGAGAATTGTTCATGTTATGAATATAACAGATTTCAATTACTTGAAAATCTTAGGTTTTTAACATGCTGAAAAAATTATAATCAAATCACTGAAATGGTGAGTCAAAAATCCCTCATTCAATCAATTTTTCATTTCCTTTTTCCCTATATAGGAATTGAATGTGTTGACATATATAATTCTGACAGGACCTTAGTGTCGTTTCATCGCAAAACAATAACGAATCTACTAATGGTTTTATCAGTATAAAACAGCGAGAAGTCGTTTTATCACTATAAAACTGACCTGATTAATTCTTTAGTTTGAAATTTTGGCCATTTGATTGGTTCAAATATAATGAGGAAAATAGTCATTGAAAATATAACCATACATTATTGCCCAATGTAGAATCGAAATTCAGCTGTGCTGCATGTAACGGAAACATATCGTCACCTCTCAATCCCTTCAAAAACGCCACTTGAAATTGGGTATAATGAAGGGGTTGAAAAATGAGTGGATTCTACCGTGAATACGGCTCTGCTATCACAACAAACTGATACCCAATTGGTTTGTTGTTACTTGTTGCGGCTTCTGAAATCTTCCATGCATGTGATATCGCAAGGAATGACGTGACCGAGGTCTGAACCATATCAATTCTGTTATGTCTGGCGGAAACTTGTCATTTACTGAAATAATATTACGGAGAGCCCTTGTCCTCCTATAGAATCGCTTTAATTACCGCCTCTGATTGAAGATAATTAGAACGAAACTGAATTATGGAAGGACAATGAAATTTCAGATGTTTGCATTAACATGAATATTGGCTACTAGATGACAATTGCAATATTAGGGTTTGGATGAGTGAATTACACACTGAATACATACGGGGACATGGAATGGATGATACAATTGAAATATGAATGCGGAAAAATTCAAGATTTTTAGATGGAATGGGTGATATAGCTAATGAAGATATGATTGCGGTAAAGTTCAAGATTTCATTATTAATTCATTCAGAAAGCCAGGCCAACGTTACGGGGCCGAGAGTCGAGAGTACTTTTTCTGGCCTTGAGGATTGAGTACTTTTATAGCTAATATTGAATGTCATTGGATAATTTGATCTTCTGTCAAAATCAATATTTGGTATCTATTAGGAAAAATGGGAGATTTTTTTTTTAATTTCTTCAGAATTGTATTTGACTTATCACACATCAATTATATCACACTTTGGAGAGGAAAACTACAACTATAAAACGTTATCAGTATCAAGAAAAAATCGTGTGCTCGGGGGACCCCCGTAAGTTCCTCAACGCTTTTTCCGTTTTCTATTCCATCACATGAAATTGTCGTTATACCATGCAATACTATACCTATACAGGGTGATTCAAAAGTACTTTGACAAACTTCAGGTGGTGATTTCTCACAATATTCTAATATGAATTGTCCAAATGAATGTATGTCCGGAAACGCTTCGTTTCCAAGATACAGGGTGTTGAAGTTTTATTTTTATTTTCGTTTTTTTTAAATAACTTTCGAAATACTGACCATAATTAAAAGAAAATTGGTATTGAGAGGTTTTTGGAGGTGTCGAATTCAAACCTGATGTTATTATTGCTCTTACTCATAGGGGGCGCCACCTACACGTTTCTCTCTTTTTTGAAGATTCATAACTTTTTTTAGCGTAATTCTAGCACATTTTTCGGTAAAGAAATCAATTTTCTCTCCTCCTATCTACGTCAAAAAGCTACCCCTGTTACAAGTCGCTATAAGCAACCGGTTTCTAGATATTTGGACTTGAAAATTTCAAGTCGATTATTTGATAATCGATTCGTGTTGAAATTATTACCAATATTTTGCATTTTTCACCGAATGCTTGGGAAATGAATTCGACGTTTAAGTGAGTAGTTTTGGTTTTTTGTAGGGGGCGCCACCTTTCTATTTATTGTTACTCGTTTAAAATAGTTATTTTTGTATCAAAGGTGCAAAATATGTATTTGTTTTAATAAAATTTGCAAGAAATATCAACATTTCATTTCAAGAAATTTTTAATATGTAGAATAAAATAAAATAAAGGAAACTAAATTGTATTCAAATAAATTGTTCAAAGTGTCCACCTTCAGCGAAGATACAGGCATTCAGTCTTTTAGTCATTGAATCTCGTTCCTGCTAAAAAATTATAGGTGTGTTTCTTATTGTTCCACAGGCGTCTACTATTCGGTTTCTTAGATCTTCTTCGTTTTCTACTGGAGTTTTATAAACTAGTGACTTCAAATATCCCCAAAGATGAAAATCTAGTGAGTTTAGATGTGGGGACATTGGTGCCAACGCCTGGTTAGGTTTTTCTACACCCCTACCGATCCATCGATTTGGATAGACAGTGTTAAGGAATTCCCTGGCTACAACGCTAAAAAGAGCCGGAGCCCCATCATGCATAAACCACATGCGGATACGAATTTCTAATGGTACATTGTGAAGTAATCCCGGCAATTCATTCTCTGTAAGTTGCGCCATTCAGTCGGAACGGAAGAAAGAAAGGCTCTATCAAGAATCATCAATCATTGCCGCCCATACATTTACAGAAAATAGATACTGATAATGTCTTTTACTAACTGCGTGCGGATTTTCCAGGAGCTGTTGAATTCCACATCAATTCAATTGAATACTCTTTATATTCTTCGCCATTTTCTTTACGCATATTCCATGCCCAATCTTTGAGTATTTCGGTAGTTGGGGTAGTCGCACAAAATTCATAATTCTTCTGACGACAAAAAGACATCAATTGTCTCCAGACAGACTCTTTACTTTTTTACACGCTTTATATTAGCTTCACTTGTTTGTTTCTTTGTTTGTAACCGACTCCTTTGGGCGCGATTTTGACCCACTTCCAGACATCCGAATGATTCGAAATTTTGTAGGTGTACATAATTCCGATGACAATGTATTAAGATATTTTTGTGTGGGAAAAAAAACAAAATGGCGGCTCCAATATGGCGTACAAGTTTTGTGATTATGGTCCGATTCGCTTCAAAAATGGTATCTAAGGGTTTTTGTGGTCGGAGATCATGATTCTTTTGTCAAAATTGAAAAATTAGAAATGGCGGCTCCAAAATGGTGGACTAGTTTTGTGATTCTGGTCTGATTCTATTCAAAATTGGTATGTGGGCGTTTTTGTGGTCGAATATTATGATTCCCTTGTGAAAATTGGAAAGTTCAAGATGGCGGCTTTAAAATGGCGGCCGAGTTTTGTGATTATGGTCTGATTCTATTCAAAATTGGTATGTGGGGGTTTTTGAGGTCGAATATTATGATTCTTCCGTAAAAATTGAAAAATTCAAGATGGTGGCCGAGTTTTGTGATTATGGTCTGATTTTATTCAAAATTGGTATGTCAGGGTTGTTGGGGTCGGAGATTATGGATACCCAATTTGATAAAATTATTCCATTTTTTAATTTGCACAAAATAATATTTAAAAAAAAATAAAAAAACACGCTTTTATAAATAAACCACACTAAAATGTAGGAAATAAATAATAGTTTAAAAAACTAAAAAACACGCTTTCATAGAAAACACGACTAAAAAAATATTAAATAAGACAAACATTTATTTTATTTGAAAAAAAGCGTGGGGTGCATGGTATCAATAATTATATAGTACATTACACACCTAGGGCAGTAAAGTAAGAAATGTCTCAGATCACAAGTAATTGTTGGCCGAGGTGATACCATGCACCCCACGCTTTTTAAAAAATAAAATAAATTGTTTTCTAATTTTTTATTTTTTTAGTCTAGTTTTTTATAAAAGCGTGTTTTTAAGTTTTTTAAACTATTATTTTTTGATATTTTCTGAGATGGATTTGCTTATATGTTTACTAATTTCCGTCGTGGAACATAAACCAAAACGAGACATTTTCAATTTTGAGTATATGTTACGTCAAATTTTGACATTTACCATAGCAATCTTATACAATCGAAAAAAATTGCCGCTCATATTCCTTTATTTACCTGAATAGTCGATCATATTGCATATCATGTAACTAAATTCATGACTTTTTATAGGTGGAGCCATGTGAGGATGAAATAATTATCTAAACACACGTTATTTAGAAATATAAATGTAACAAAAATATCTTCCACGTATTACCACGCAACGGGTCAAGCATAACTCCAACAGAATGTTTTTTCATGATGATCTAGTTACACCTAAGCACATTTGGGGAATAATATCTATTGACGCTGCTCATGACTCTAAAATGATTGTTTTACTATCGTTCAACTTGACTTGTCTAAAACTCTACCAATTTATATGTTTTCTCACAGTTCTCCATTTTTCCCTGTCCTGTCTCAGGGTATTCTTTGCGTTTGAAATGAAGAAATAGAATGAATTTTGATCGTTTTCTTCGGGTTTGCAGACATTAATTATTGTCTGCTTGACCTATCCTGCACTGATGGAGGGCAAATACCTCGAAACCAGTCTACAGGTGGTCAGCATGAGTGAAGTGGTTGATTTCTCTCCATTCAGCAACAAACATGTGCATAGTAACCTCGTAGGAACTTGCACGTATCATTTATCCCCCTCATATGAAATCTCATTCAATTAAGACTTTACACAGATCCAACTCACTTGAGGAAAATCATTCCACCACCATTCACGAGTAATATGTGAAAACACAAACAAGGCATGCCATATTATAATGTATTTAGTTGGCAACAAACCAACCACATAACAACGTTATCTCCATTTGCCTATTGATGAGGCGTACGGATCACATTTGGAAGCCTAATGACCATCCGATACATTGTTTGCCAGTTCATCATTGACAGTAATAATTCAGTTTGAGTCCCAGAATAGAGCTTGTTACCGACAGAATTCCAAATTTCGGTTACATGAAAACAGTTTCGTTTGAATCCATTCAGTTATTTCCGTTCAGTTCCCAATCCGATGTGTCGTGAATGAGGATATTTTTGTTTTACGGTGGAAAATTCATAAATATTTATACTGTATTCTCTTTTTTCTGTAATTATTATATATTAATGAGGCGAAAGAAGTTAACTGGAAATCATAGGGAATGTATAATTGAGGTTGGTTGATATCGGACATACTCCAAGGAGTTTCTAAATAACGAAAATACGGCCAGACAATGTTCACTTTTCGTTAGTGAGGACTGTGGGTTCACTTTTATTTAAAAGTATTGTCGTCGCCACTTGTGATACAGTGTCACACATAAAGTTCGCAACATATGGAAGTTTTTTTTTTCTTATAGATATAATGAAAATTTGACTTCGCAGATAGTGTAGCTTGAGCAATGAGTAAAAAACAGACTCTTTTTTTTTGTGCTACTCTTAACCTGTCAAATTTGACATTATTTTCAAAAATCCTTAAAATATCAGGTTTTTTGGAAATTTCGAAAAATTCCAAAAAAAAAAGTTTAATTTTTCGAATCTTTCGCTCTACAGATTCGAACGAAACATGGTTCAAATTTCATAATTTTGATTAATACGAGACTTCAATGTCATATCTTGCCCAGAAAATACCCACATTGGCCTGTTACCAGAAAAAAAAATGCACCTCCAGAAATTAGTCTTTGTTGTTGCAAAGTTCATCTAGTTTTTTCATTCCATTGTGAAACTGATTCGGATTTTCAATGTATGGACGTTAATATGTCAGTATTCGAATAAACGAATTTCTATTCATTCTCATTACTCTCGTATTTCTTTTTTCAACAAATTTGTATCCCGTTAGCTGCAGATGAGTTCGAGATATTTTGATGTAGTTTACACCCAACAGTGTGACTGTCGGATGTAAACTGTTAGATGTAATTTTCGAGCAAATAATAATTTTTTGCAACATTTTATGAATTAATTTCATAAATTTCATATCCTTTATTTCCACCATTAGATGTGTAAAAAACATTGAACCAAAATAACTATAACCAAATTCACAACAGAACATCGTAACATTCATTGATTTATCTAAATAATCTTATAAAGAACCCGAATTCATCATTCAGTATGCCGTCCTTCCCGTTCTATGCAAATTATAGTCCTTTCATTCACAGACTTTGTGGCATTTTTGATAAATAGGGGATTTATGTTAGCACAACACTCCCGAATGGTATTCTCTAAATGTTCTTTGTTTGCAAATGGTGTGTGCTTAGACACTTTTTGTTTCAGATAACCCCATAGAAAAAAGTCTATTGGAGATAAGTCCGGTGATCTTGGTGGCCAATAATCTTCCCAATCTCGTCCTATCACTTTGCCCCTAAAAGTCTGACTGAGACACTGTTTCACTTCTACCGTTTGGTGGATCGGTGCCACGTCAAGTTGATACTACAAATCTCGTCTAACACTTAGAGGCAGATTATCGAAAACTTCAGACAACTGATTCATAATGAAATTTATGTACATGTCTGCGTACAAATTTTCTCTAACGAAATATGGTCCAATTATTTGGTTATGTAATAATCCACACCACACATTTGTCTTGAATGGATATTGGTCACGGCATTCTATTACAAAATTTGGATTATTGTTGGACCACCAGCGACAATTTTGGGAACTAACTGTTCCGTTCGACGGGAAAGTTGCCTCGTCTCTCCATAAAATCCTGTAGGGAAATGTTATATCATTTTCTCTCTCACCTTGGAACCAAAATGAAAATCCTACTCGAATATCCAAATATCTTTCTTTAAGAGTGTGTATGAACTCTGGCATATAGGGATGGAAATTATTTTTGTGCAAAATTATTCTCACAGTTTCTCTGCCAACCCCCGTATTTTCACTATTACTCCTAATATTAGTTTTTCCGTTTTCAACAACGCTTAAACAAACAGTTGTTCTTCTTTATTATACCTCATTAAATTATGTGGTTTCTTGAAACGATTGTCCACAGAGCCAGTTTCTTTGAATGTTTTCAATATCCTTCCCACGGTACTGAAGTAAATATTTTTTCCTGAATGTGATTGAAAATACATCTCGATATGGCACATTCTGACCACATAAATAAGCATTTTCCACTTTGTGTTGTGTGGATAACATTGTACATAACTTATTTGTGAATTATAAATGTACGAAAATCTGTACACAAAACAACTCAATTTATTAAACGCAATAAATTTGACATTAACCAAAACTAAAAATTTATTTCAAAAGCCTACTTAGGGACAATTTTATTTCGATTCGATCAATTGTACTACTTTCTTCCCGAGATGTTGCATTAGTCTTGTATTGCTTAAAATCACGAAATTTTATATCATGTTTAGTACAAATCGCTAGAACGAAAGTCTTTTGAATAGTTATGAAACTGTAGGTCATTGTGTAGTTCACAGAAAACTATGATATTCCGGGTTTGTTTGTAACTGAATTATTGGTCAGGAAAATAATCAAACTGGATAAAAATCTATTAAATAAAGAAAAACGAGTGTAATGAGAATGAAGAGAAATTCGTTTATTCGATTACTGACATATCAACGTCCATGCATTGGAAATCCGAATCAGTTTCACAATGAAATGAAAAAACTAGAATAACTTTGCAACAACAAAGACGAATTTCTGGAGGTGCATTTTTTTTCTGGTAACAGGCCAATGTGGGTATTTTCTGGCAAATTATGACATTGAAGTCTCGTATTCATCAAAATTATGAAATTTGGATGTTCCGTTTGAATTGGTAGAGCGAAAGATTCGAAAAATTAAAAAAATTGGGAAAAAGTCGAAGTGACAGTAAAGAGTCCAAATTTGAAGCAAAAGTATGAAATTGGAAGTTGAGCAACTTTTTTATTTGGAATTTTTCGAAATTTCCAAAAAAACCTGATTGTTTTAGGATTTAAAAAAAATTACAAATTTGACAGGTTCAGAGTAGCACATGACAAAAGGAAAGAGGCTGTTTTTTACTCATTTCTCAAGCACAAACTAACTGCAAAGTCAAATTTTCATTATATCTATTAATAAAAAAAACTTCCATATGTTGCGAACCTTTATGTGTGACACTGTATATGCACATTTGATATGAAATGATCGATGTTCTTGTTTTTTCTTGCCATTCAGAAACGAATAAGTTCTATCACAAGGTGGTATGGAATAGAATAACTCCCGGCTATCACCAGCAAGATGGTGATAGTGCCATTAACCAGAAGGTGCAAGCAGTGTCCACCTAAGAAGCTGATCATCTATTTTCGTTGAGGGAAAAATTCAGATAGGTAAGGGTAATTCGGGAGGATTGGGAGGGCGGGTGGTCTGGAACACACCCATTTGTGATTTGAATTTACCGCGAAATTCACATTGTGGCCATGAAATTATGATCCATTCTTAACTTCCGACAGTTGACTCTCGAAGCGAATAGAGTGCAGACATCGTTTCGTTATCCTGATCGCTGATTGTGTTTCCACGTGCTCGAAGTAAGTAGTCACGTACCCACCAATGTTCAATTATTTAATAAACATTTATTGAGAACCCAACCAAACGCAGTTTTATATGAAGTTAGATGTATTACCGTCATTATCCTGTGTTTTGGCTATACTGTCACATATTATTTTTTCATGATTCGAATATAAAATACTATACACAGGGGGAGGATCGAGACATGGCGTTTAGGGTGGTATGGGACTTGTCTCAGACCTCTCTTCAATGACTATTAAAAACAAAAAATATTATAATATGGGCATGATTATTACTAAAAAGAATCAAATGAAATATTTCATACTTATTCAGTAAGTTGATCATTTTTGTCTCAGAACTTTAGATATTGAGGTTAGTTTGAAATATTCAAAGAGAAAAGGATCAACTTATTGTACCGTATTGTTCCTCAAGTTATCATACTGAGCTAGATATTTGTTTCAGATATAATTTGCATCATGCCCAGGAAGTAGCAAAGAAAGTGTCCCGATAGAAATGTTTCCAAAGACTATATTCTACAGGCCGTGAAAACGGTAACTGAAAAGCATTTGCCAATTAGGCAGGTTGCTACCACTATTCTATCTCTAAATCAGCATTGGCAAGACATGTGAATGAATATAAGAATTCTGAAAATGAACATAAAATATTATGCCAACAAAATCTCACTTGCAGCCTCATTTTTTTTTGAGCAAGTATTTGATAAAGGCTAGTAAAATGCATTATGGCTCAAGTACTATCCAAGTTAGGACTCTTGCTTTCCAATATACCACAGCTCTTCATTTGAGTTATCCAGATTCGTGGAAAGAAACAGGAATGGCGTGAAAAGATTGGTTTCTATTTCAGAGATAGGCATAAAGAACTTTCTTCGAGAGCACCTGAAGTGACTAGCCTAGAGCCACGAGTTTCAACAAGCATTATGTTGATACTTTTTTAAACCATTTTGAAAAAATCTATGAAAAATACAAGTTGTCTCCTGATCGCATATATAATTGTGACGAAACTAGCGTGACCACAGTACATAAACCAACCAAAATAATCGCAGAACGTAGGCAAAAACAAGTTGGTCAAATGATATCAGTAAAACCGTTTCGAGAAGAACACTATTTCATGTCTGCGGTATCTGACCGCCCAGAGCCGGAATTCACTCGAAATTCAGATTTGTCTCAGGAATTGCCTTGTTCATCTAAAGATAGGTCACAAAACTTTCGATTTATTTCTCACTTATCTCATGAAACACAATCAGATGAACCTCTATCTGCAGAAATACAACCTGATGAATTGATTATTCATCATAATTCCACTCCAACAAGAGCCATCCTGTCACCACAGGATATTAAGCCTTTTCTGAAAGCTGCCCCTAGAAAATCAAGTAATAGAGGGAGAGAGAAAGGAAGAACCATCATCTTGACAGACACCCCAGAAAAAGAGGCCATAGAAGGGGCGGCGAGAATGGCAGTTTTGAAGGAAATACCGTCGCGTCGTCCTGAATCAGTTTGTAAGAGGAATGCCAGGAAGCAACTTCCTACGAAACCAAGTATGAAAGTGATAGTGAACTCTCATCATTAAGTGATGAAATGTGTGACGACAGCGACGTCGAAGAAATCGAAGTTCATCAGACTCCTCCAGAAATCAGTGACTTCGTATCAGTAAAATTTCCAACAAAAAAGAAAGTAATTCATTACGTCAGTAGGGTACAAGAGAAATAAAATGATTCAGTATTTTTTTTACGAAGGATTTTTTTACCCGATGGTTCAGGACATTAGTTTTGTAGAGGAACGCGGAATCCTTTTCAAACTACCCAAACCACAAACTGTTGGTGGTACAGAACAGGCAAAATCACTTATAAAATTCAATATTGACTTAACAGATTACCAAATTAATTAGTCCCATACCACCCGTAACGGGGTCTCATTCCACCCGACTCAGCGTGATGAATGGGACATTTGACACTATGGTTTGAATTTTTTTTCATATACTCTTTGAGCAATTTTGTTCACTTGATACCAAAGAAGTATGTTTAAGTTTCATAGTAATGTAGAGAAAGTAATAAAAAGACATGATTTGCAATGAAAAGTGTCCCATTCCACCCACTGTTTCCCTTCCTAAGAGTAATGTTGTGATGTCGCGAAGTCTCGAAACGTCGGTGCGTCGGCGGAAAAATGGGAATAGCTTCTTCATTTCATATCCGATCAACGAAATGGTTTTTTACATATAGAAAAGTCATTTTCAGATTGCGCTTCGATGGTTTTTTCAGTTGACATATGTCAAAGTCGACCGGTGCGCCACCTATGATTTCTCTCGACGTTATCTTGATTTCTCATGATTTACAGTGAATCTGTCGGATTGAGACACCACATATGTGGAATTCTCTTCTAGAAAAATGTCCAACACAGCAAGACAAGACATATCGAATTGCAAAATGATCTGTAGAAAAACATAGGGAATGCAACCCAAACAAATAAACTAGCTTCAACTCAGAGTGGTAGGACCAATGATAAGGGAGCTGTCGCCTGTTGGAGTAAGGAAGCACGAAGAAGTGCACGAGGAAAGCTGAAAAACTACGGAGACAAGCATGATTGACCATAACAGCGTCAATATCCATGATTTTGACAGAAGGTGTTGAAATCCTGTTAACTTTTCTCCACTGCATATATGCTTGGGAAATTAGTCAAGAGTGAGTATGTATGGTAACCTGTTGACGTTGAGTAGGCATATCCCAGATTGAGACAACTCCCTCTCCCCCACTTTCTGAAAGACATCAACCAATCAGAACACGCCACCACGCAACTGAGCGCAGAATTCAAACTGCACTGAACTGCTTCACCGAGAAAAAATATATCACAGTGAGACTCGAACCTTGCAAACCACAATCATAAATAGTGGAACGTTGCTCACTAACTCGCTTGACCACTGGAACACGTAACAAATTCCAAACTGAAATGTCAGTCGAGCAGAAAAGGTTACAGTAACTGGGTGTTCGAATGGGTATGCAGCCAGTATCACTGATTCTATAGAATGATCGGCAAAGTTTAAACATACAAGAGATAGAAGTACAATGAGGATACGTAGACAAGGTCATGCACTTCATGTCCAGCGGTCGTTCAGGGCGACTTTTACTAAACAGCACAGGGGGTAATAATATTTTTAAACAATCAGACAGAAGTTAACCGAAGTGTGCTCATAACTTCAAGCCACATGACGAAATTAACGATGGCGACGTATACATCTTTTCTATTCAGGGATGACAAATATGCAGTGTTCACAGGTTGTTCTATTTCCACCACCATCAAGTCGCTCATCATTTGTGTACTTTGTTGACGATATGAATGACATTGAAAAAAAATGGGGTCCAGGTCACCTCGTACATTGCACTCATGACAAAGGTCCCAGTCTACCACTCCAATTTTATATAGGTGGAAGGGACAGCATGCATAGCTAAATTTTAGTCTCGCTATGGTCGTGATGTTTTGTCTCGAGTACGCAAAATCCTCGTAAAAGTATTTCTTCGGAATCTCAGGTTGTTTTGATATGTATCGCGTTGGATGCTTCACACATTATTATTTCCACAGTTCATCCCAATTACTTCGCAACCATGCTTTCAGTTGACTCGCACAGTCTTTCAACGATAACTTGTTGTCGAAAAACTGTCCTTGCTCGATGCTTGTATTTGCCAATGAATCTACTTTTTCATTATGTGGGCTTTCACTCAGCTTAATATCGTATTTATAATTTTTCAATCTATTTAGGTTTATTTTTATTTTTTTTATATACGAGTTGGTGTACGGAAAGTTTGTCTCGAATGGATTTGCAATACTTTTGAGCACTGATAAAGAATCTGATAGGATGATGGTTTTCTCTATTTTCTGTTTGATTAGCAATAGCGTCTGTTGTAAAAATTGAGGTACCTTCATTAAGTTCTAGCAAACACTCCATTTCGTCATGCACGTACAATGCGCATCCTGTTCCCCGCTCATTATTTTCAGGCATCACTGTATATTTGTGCATATCCAGGGTATTAATTCAAGGCTTCTTTCAGGTTGTTATCGCTTATACTTGATATTTCGCTGAACGTTGGTATAATCACGTTTGCTCTGTACACTAGTGAGAGATATTTTTCCATATCGTCTGTTGTGTGGTTGTGTTTCTGAAACCGGTGCATATTAACGGATATTTTTTATCGACCAGAAGATATTGGTAAGGTCTTCTGTATTCAATTGGCTGATGTCTTTGATGGTTCCCGATTTCTTTATTTCCTCTTTAACTATACTCTTCTTTGATAGAAATGTGCGTCTAATCTCAAGTGGGGGTTCCAAGGCTTCTACTCTGAGGGAGTCGACAGGCGTAGAGTTCATGGCGCCGGCACATAACCTTAGAGCGGTGTTCTGGAATAACTGTTTGCTGGCTGACCCATACAGTATATCTCCATAATCCTTGATTGATATTATGTACGATGGATAAAACATAATGCTGTTTGTGGTACTGCGCCCCACCAAGTTCGTCCAATCAATTTCAGGAAGTTGAGTCCCTTATTGCATTTATTAATAATATGCTCTATGAACGGACCACAAGTATTTATAAATCGGATAATTTTTGATAATTACAGACAGTATGAATGCATATAGTTCGAAATTGTTCATTTTAGGTGTATTACTAAAAATAAGAAAAAAAATGTGCTTGCGGTAGGGAAGGAAGCTGTCAAAAGACTGAAAAGGAGATGAAAGTTCATCCGATTTTATCAGTCCTCTTCAACACAATGACTCATGTATGAAACTGCAACATGGGGAGGTAGTGTCGCCAGCACTTCCCTTCAACAGCCCCTGTTTTCATACCAAGCAGTTACCCTAAGGTATCCATTTATAGACTGAGTCGACCTGGAGACTGATTCCACTGAAAAATGCAGCTGTTGTTCAGTAGTGATCAAACCCACGTCCTCACGTCCTCACGTCAGGCAAGTACTTTACCTTTAGCCACAGAGTCCCTCATATTTTTCATACATATTTTACATAATTTGTTTGGTGATAAAGAAATACTTCAAATGAAATATTTTTTTTCTCAGATTTTCTGATACACTACATCGGATGATTGACATGAAATGGCAATCGCCATTTACTTCAAATACGATTCTACTCTACTTCATCTTGATATCTCGAAAACATTCTTGCACGATTCTCGTGAATACCTTGAAGTTAATATCGAAATTGTTCGAGAAATTCGGATATGGAAAGATGAGAAAAGTTTTTAAATTGTCTCCCTGATCTTACAAACTGAAAGAAATGTTATTATTCCATGAAACTTTTTCTCACCTCCATTGATGGTCACTGTGAAACTTCTTATCATCGAAATGTTCTTGTTTATTAATAGATTTTTCATATTCCATGATTATAATTGAAATCAAATGAGGTCTGACAATATTTATCTGTAGAAATTACGTCTATGACTGCCTCTTGGATAATTTCGGCAACATATTACTCAACAGAACTAGTAGACTGTAAATCTATTTCAACGATGCTTCTCGAAGCTTGAGGTAGCTTTCTCACCGTTATTTTCTGAATGAGATTCCCGGAAGACTATGAACTAACACGTCTCAAGAGAAAATCAATGTGAAAGAGAAGCGCCATGGGAAATGAAATTGTATGTTCAAAGGATTGTTAGATGAAACTACGAAGTTTATTAGTTGTTAATACACAACTTCTATCGCTTCGCTATATACAGACTGAGTCTTAACCTCGGTTTTTGCCCGTATGCTGGTTAGATGTAAAGACAGTAGCTAATTATTGCTTCAGTTGTTTTATCTTAGTTTACGTTTGTCTGTCCTGGAGATTCGTTTCAAACTCTGCGAATTTCTTATAGGTCAATTGATAATTAAAATGATTCACATCATCAAATATGAATGAAATACAATGAAAGTGAAAGAGATATTTAGAGCGGATCGAGTATTTACGAAAAGAATGACGGAACGTTAGGATAGACATATACTCAGTTAATATATAAACTAGTTGAAATGATGGTGCAAGTATATTATCAATAATGGATAACATTGAATCTAAAACTTAATTTTCCGGTATATTATATGATTCAATAAATGCCAATTCTAATATTTTCTCAGTTCTGTCTGTATAGGTTTTTTGGTGGGACGCTTCAAATTTTGTGGAAGATAGTTAAATAAAATTTGGAACAAGAAAAAGGTGAACCAACAGTATTCCCAAGTTTTGATACGGAAACTCAATGAATAATTGAATATATATACAGACTTCCTCTTTTCCTTTCGGGAATGTATAGATGGGGTCAAAATATCACCAGTACCTCATATAACTTTTGTTCCTAAAAGCCGTCGTTACCAAGTTACGGGCCCTCAAAGTTACAAAATGAAAAATGTTTTTCTTTGATAACTTTCAAAGTGAATATTCAAAATCCTCTAAATTTTGGTGATTGACCAAACAAATGAATTCGTTCGATGAGCTTTCATGCAGGAATCAGATGTTTTGCTACAAAGTCAGGAACGGACTACCCGATGGTCCACACCCCAAAACTTTGAAATGACAGATAACTTTTCAATAGTTTTTAACAAAATAAGGTTACGTAGACAATTTTCTGAATAAAAGTACTCGTGTAGAAAGTCGATCGGAGCAACGATTCTTAATAAAAATGCAGTTTTACTCGACGACATCAAACCCGATCGTCCACCATTATTTGAAATGAAAAATGTTCACAGTAAAAATACTAATGCTAACGTTAATTCAACAACATTTATAACAGGGATAATACAAAATATGCTAAAATAAAGTCCTAAACAAAAAGTACAGTACCTAGTTGAAAGTTTTATTCACAATGTAGATATTTTTTCAAATGAAATATCAAGTTATGTAGATTCGTGGTGTTTTTGAACTAACAAGCTACTCCACTATGAAATATCGAATTCAGTCCATATTTTGTATGTACTCGTGGAATTAGCACGTTTCGTGTTGTGTTGAATCTCATGAAACTCAACATTTGGATGTTGCAAATTCGTATTCACAGCTTAAATGTTAGGAGTTTCACTGATAAGTATAATTTCATGGGACGAAATCTTTAACCCGAAGATAAATTTAGCTGAAAAAAACGCACATCGGAAGACATAACTAATAAAAAGCAGAGAAGGTGTTTGCGCCGACTAAGAGAATGTATTGAGAGAGACGGGGGTCATATCGAGCAGTTTTTGTAGCGGATTTTGCATTTCTGTTTGCTCTTGAGGCTTGCGATTGATTATTTACACCATGAGTTTTGTAAGGTTAACATGTTTGCATTATAAAAATTCGTTATGAACATTGTACCTATCATGTCTATTTTCATTACAAATTAATCTTTTCGAATAATGGTAGACATCTCAGGTTGGATGTCGTCGAACAAAAATGCATTTTTATCAAAAATCGTTGCTCCGATCGATTTTTCACACGAGTACTCTTATTCAGGAAATTGTCCAGGTAACCTTGATTTGTCAAAACATATTGACAAATACCAGTCATTTCAAAGTTTTGGGGTGTGGACCATCGGGGGTAGTCCGTTTCTGACTTTGTAGCAAAACAACCGACTCCTGCATGAAAGCTCATCGAAGGAATTCATTTGTTTGGTCGATTACCAAAATTAAGATGATTTTGAATATTCATTTTGAAAGTTGTCGAAAAAAAACATTTTTCATCTTGTAATTTTGAGGGCCCGTAACTTGGTAACGAAGGCTTTCAGGAACAAAAGTTATATCAAATACTGGTGATATTTTGACCCCATCTATACATTCCCGAGAGGAAAAGAGGAAGTCCAGGGACACCTATATATATATATATATATATATATATATATATATATATATAAATATGTATATATATATATATATATATATATATATATATATATATATATATATATTGATAAGGTTTGATATTTTGAAATATATAAATATTATTCTTATAAGTATACTTTTTGCCCCACTT
Organism: Gonioctena quinquepunctata; assembly: GCA_018342105.1. Taxonomy (NCBI): domain Eukaryota; kingdom Metazoa; phylum Arthropoda; class Insecta; order Coleoptera; family Chrysomelidae; genus Gonioctena; species Gonioctena quinquepunctata. The sequence goes on along the minus strand of JAFIRS010003787.1, from coordinate 63,757 downwards.
TTTGGATTGTCTTTGTTATGTTTTGATAATTTGATAAATAGAAATTGTTTTTGTATATTGATTGAGATAGCTAATTATTTTTGTAATTCTTTGAGAGCCAAATTGATATAATATAAACAAATATTTCTGCCCCTGTAATAATAATTGCCAGCGAACGTCACTGTTCTCTTGTCACGCTACCAACAATTATTATTTTCCTCGCCACAGCTAAACTCAGTTGGCACGCCCCTGTCTCAGATTGTCGGTTCAAAGGAATTCAGCCACTACCATATGTGACTAACTTCAGTTTATTAAATGATCTTTGTCATGTTAGTTGATCATTGTGAGAAAATAAACAATAAATATCAAAAGACAATTATCTCCTTTATTCAAGGAAGACTTAAAATTACCTGGCCTACGAGAAATAGCTTATGCTAGAGTGAAACGAATAAATATTCACGAATAATAATAATAATATCAGTTCATGGATATATAAACAGAACCTCACTTTTTATGAATGTAAAATGTTCTGTTATCGTTCAAAATAAATTGAAATAGAGTTCTTCGAAAGTGCAATTGGTTATTGTGAAATAGTTCTGGACCGGAAATACACTATGAAAGTTTTTATACCTGGTTGGAACTGTTAGTGTTCAAACTATACCATAAACTGGATGTCTCCTCTCTCCAATGGTTGTCAGGACTGCAATACCAGTATCAGGAACTATATATATAGGTGGAAATCAGCATCAGGATCCGTGGATATGTTTTATCGTTAAGGTAGTATTGGTTTTCTTTCCCAAATGATGGAATTATTCCATTATTTTTTCAGTTAAATTTGTGCGTGGCTTCTCCTTGGAAAAAAATTTCGATCTCCTCGAGGCTTTGTTTTTCTGTTGCATGGATACTTCCATTCTTCCTTGTTTTATATTTGAATTTTCAAATTCGCGCACTCATTTTGTCACTTTTCACTGTTCATGTTTAGGTTGCATAATTTATATTTACAATTCTTTTTCCATTCTTATTACTATTTACATATTTGAATGATAATTGCTTCTGATACCATCTCATTGCTATTTCCTCACAATTTCAATTTTAAACCTGACCATCTATTCCCTGATTGGCTGTTTTCATAAAGACTTTTGCCGTCCTCTCATTGGCTACTATTAGTCAGTTACAATTTCATATACAGCATGTTTCAAATTTATAAATGTGTTGATTACTTTTTATTCATGACAATTTTGTACATTCGGACTTTTTGATGTCTTTTGATCAAATATGGGTTATTATAATTTTGACAGTGTATGAAATTGTTTGTTTTACAGTACTTTGACATTACTATCCATCCATATTATACCTAGGCTCACAATATACATAGTGTTTCACAAGTTATTCACAAACAAACTCGTGAAATTAATAATTATTTATTATTTATTCTTTTTGTGGTTTTTTTATTCTTTCAAAATTTACAACTGGCATAACATAACATAACAATATATATATATATATATATATATATATATATATAAAAGGTGTTAGTGAATAAGTGCGACCAACTTCAGGGGGTGATTCTGCATGAAAAAATAATGCAGTTTGCTAAAAATTTGGTGAGTTACGAAAGGTAGTAATTAAATTCCTTGTTCAATATGTGACAAAAAATCTGCCTTTTTTTTCGTATAGGGCGCCTTTTTTTTCGTATAGGGCGCCGTTTTTATGCAAAAAAATAAACAGCTCAACGCGTATTTGTCATTACTTTAATGTGAATATTTCAACGAGATGTTAAATGAGCTTTCAGTTTGGTATAACATTAATGATAATAAGTGATTAATTTTTCTTTTATCGAAAAGAATGGAAAATTATACAAATGCGGAATTGTCAGACATGCATTTTGTCTATGGTCGAAGTAATGGAAAGGTCAGCAACCTCGACGATTGTATGCTGAGTTGTATCCAGGACGTAGGGTACCCCATCACACAATATTTGCTCGTATTCACCACCGTTTGCGCGAAAATGGTACATTTAAGAAACAAACGGCTGACTGCGGGCGCCCTCGAGGAGTACGAACTGTGCAACTAGAAGAAGCAGTTCTCGAGTTAATTGCGGAGTCACCTGAAACAAGTACTCGAAAAATTGCCAACATACTGAATGTAAGCAACTTCACTGTATTCAAAATTCTCAAAGAACCGCAATTGTATACGTTTCATATTCAACGTGTGCAAGCTCTACTACCTAGAGACTTTTTTCCGCGCCCAGTTTTTTGCCATTGGATTCTTCTTCAAATCGCTCAAATTCCTATTTTTTTGAATGCCGTTTTGTTTACTGACGAGGCTAATTTTGGACGATAGTGTATACAAAATTTCCATAACAATCACCTCTGGGCTGAGGAAAATCCACATGGAATCTTTGAAGCTCATTTTCAGCATCCGTTTTCAGTAAATGTATGGCTTGGGGTACTTGATGATCATTGAATTGGTCCATATTTCCTCCCACAACGACTAACAGGCGACTCTCACCTCAATTTCCTACAGGAAGAGTTACCTGTTCTTGAAGAAATTCCTCTACAGCTGAGGCAACACTTCTGGTTCATGCATGATGGTGCATCAGCCCATTTTGGCATTATTGTACGTAATCACTTAGTCACAGTATATATCCAAATCGTTCGATAGGTAGGGAGGTACGGAACATTGGCCTGCTCGATCTCCGGTTTTAAATCCTCTAGATTTTTGCATTTGGGTTTTCTTAAATCATTACTTTATTCCACTCCCGTCGAAGATGTTGAAGACCTGACGAATCGAACTAAAGCCGGCTGTGAGACCATAAGAAATACACCAGGAATATTTGCGCGAATACGACAATCAATGAGGCGAAGAGCTGAATCTTGTGTCACGTCTGAGGGTGGTCATTTTGAACATTTGTTGTAGCTTTGCGCCTATTTATTCATTCATTTTCTGTTATTGTCCTGGTTTAACGTTAGTGTATTAGATAGTTCTTGATAACTCAAAAATAAAGCATATAGCAAGTACAAATCCTTGAGAACCATTGCATCATGGGAAAGTTATACTGAATTGAGGAATTATACCACAGGAGCCATACGCCGGGAAAAAAAGGCATTTCTCGAACACGTCTTGAAAAGTAAAAATTCAAAAGAGATCTACAACAATCTCAGGACGCTTGATATTCTTCGGCGAAAGTCAGAACCTAGCATCCCAGAGCAACTGAAAAACGTGAACGAAATAAATCGTCAATTCAATTGCTTTTCATACTGACAAATCTGACTAACAATTATCTCTTCTTGATAAATATAATAATGTTAGATTTCTCTTTCAGCAATGTATCTCCCGAAACTGTTAGAAAATATCTAAATAAAATAAAAAGCAATGCTGTTGGAACTGATAAAATCTTCCTGAGGATGCTTCAGTTGGTACTATCACACTTGCTTGAACATCTTACCTTCATTTTAAATCCCGCATTGAACTCGAGTACCTTCCCTTCTGAATGGAAACATGCCCTGATTTTCCCTCTGCCCTAATTTAATCTCCCTACCGATCTTCCTGACTCGAGACCCATAAGTATACTGCCTTCCCTCTCCAAAGCCCTAGAAATGATCATCAAAGACCAAATGACAGGTTTCATATATGCCAATCAAATAATAACCCCCGTACAATCTGGCTTTCGGAATGGGTATAGTACTACAACTGCACTAATGGCAATCACGGATGATCTTTTCAAGGCAGCGGACCGAGGGCAAATATCGTGTTTGGTATTATTAGATTATAGTGAAGCATTCGACACCTTAGACCACTCCTTACTCTGCTCCAAGCTCAGATACTTTGGTTTTTCTAACGGGGCCGTAGATCTCATATTTAACTATCTGACCAATCGTACCCAACGTGTTGTTTTGGATGGCATTGAGTCAGATTCATTGAATGTGGATCTCGGTGTTCCCAGGATTCCATTTTAGGACCTCTTCTCTTCTTATATATTTCCGATTTCCATGAAATCATTGAAAATGCAAGAATACATCACTACGCCGATGATACTCAACTCTATATTTCTTTCAATAGTCTTAATCTCACCCCTGCTCAAAATTATATGAATAATGATTTTCTAAGAAGTCACAGGTTATGCTTTTTGGCTCCGCAAAGAAATTGGAGGAAGTTCGTGATGAACTGAAAATTAATATTGGAAACGATATAATCCCTATAGTTAATGAAGGCAAAAATCTGGGACTATGGATTGACACCCCTCTAAGATTCTCTAAACACGTTAACCATATATGTCAAGCATCTTACAATGTACTAAGGCAATTATTTCTAAATAGACATCTACTTTCTAAGCACCTGAAGCTCACCTTATGTGAAACCTTGATAACGTCAAAGTTGTCTTATTGTGATAGTATCTATGGACCTGCCCTCCTTAGATACGACCAAAATCGCCTTCAGAGAATACAAAACTCTTGTATACGATTCTCCTACGGTATCCGCAAATTTGACCATATTAGTGCTGCACTGGAAGACTCGGGCTGGCTGAGGTTGGACGATCTTCGGACGCTTCACATACTCTCATTCACACACAAAATACTTGAAGCCAAAGCTCCAAAATATTTGTTCGAAAGGCTAAACATGTTTTCGTCTATGAACAACCTCAGAACACGCAATAGACACTTACTTGTTATCCCCCCTCACTCCTCTGCAATCTTTACCAGAAGTTATTCATATAATGCTGCCAAATGATTCAAGGTCTTACACGCTATGCAATTTCAAAAAAAGGCTGAAACTTTTACTAAGAGATACTCAGTTCTCTCTAAGTCGTTGATGACTGCTACCCAATTTTGGATATTCTTGTTGAATTTACTATAATGTTTTTTCCATTGTTGTTCAATTAGGTAACTCATTGATCTATCTTCATTTCAAATATTATATATAAATTAAGAGTATTTATTCTTATATTTATTATTATTTTTTTTCTCTTCGTGGTTAAGTTGAAAAACAGCTCTTGCTGACACTTCGCCTTTCATCATTTAACTCTGTTTATTATTCTATGCCACTCTGTACCTTTCTTTTATTTTTAACTTATAAAGCCGCTTTATTATTATTATTATTAATATTATAATGTATTAAAGAAATGAAAAATTCGCGTTAAGATGTTTTATTTTTTTGCATAAAACCGGCGCCCCATACAAAAAAAGGCAGGAAAGATTTATTGTCACAAATTGAACGAGGAATTGAAAAATAATTTTCGATTGGAAATATCTCAGTGGCGTACCATTTTTTTTCTTCAATCAAATTGAGATCATTACCCTTATGCGCGCCAATGATGAACGTAAAATTCTTAATTGCATGTCAGAAAATGCGCAATAACTACCTCTTAGAACTCACCAAATTTCATTTGCATATCTTGACCGGTTTCAGAGCAATAAAAAATAGTCAGTTTTTAAGAAAAACTTTAACACCCGGTTACTCTGAAAACGAAGCATTTGCGGAAAAAAGTTATATATATTTCCATGCAGAATCACCTCCTGAAGTTTGTCGCACTTATTCACTAACACTATATATATATCACCTAGGGTGTTTCAAAATTCAGTATCAAGATTTTAGAAGCGTATTTTTCAGGTCAAAATAAGACGTTTTTTCCATAAATATGTGTCCGCAAACGCTTTGTTACCGATCTACGGAGTGTTGAAGTTTCAAGATTTTTTAATTTTTTTCCTCATAGCTGTTTCAGTTTTTGCGATATTGAGATCAAATTTGAAACATAGGTTGCGTTTTAGGGTTCACATCATCCAGTATGCCGAGTGATCTACGGGGAGATATTTTTTCAGTGGTCAAGCCTTTTTTCGCCTCATAAACTTTTTTGTAGTAAGCCGTTGGTGGATTCTAACATATGCAATGAATTCTTGGTTTTGTTTATAATTTTTTTATCTTCTGTAATTTTTACGGAACTGCGACCGTTATCGAGAAAAAAAGTTAAATCATGTTTTGTAATTCGCTACATTCAATTAAAATTTTAAACAAAAGGGGAACCTATCATCACAATGGAAACAAAAAACGCTACTAATTTGGTTTGTGATCTATATCACAAGTTTCCTTAAACATACCTAAAAAATAAGAAACCTAGCGAACCTTGACATTTTATAAAAGGTGCTGGAAATGCCCTCCTCCTTCTGCGATACAACCTTCCACTCTTCTTCTCATAGACTGCCGTATGCATTCTAAAATTCCAGGAGTGTTTCTTACGGTAAGGAAGGCATCCTTAAGTCGTTGGGTGAAAACTTCGATGGAAGGCAGTGGTTTAGCACAATGAACTAGACTAATGTACATGTCCTCATTAAAAGAAGTCCAGCAGGTTGCAATCTGGGGACCGTGGGGGCCAAGCAATTGGACCTGCTCTGCCAATCCACCGATTGAGAAACACTTTATCCAAATGAGGGGGGGAAGGCATCGTGTATAAATTACATTTGTTCAGGAAGTCTCCAAATTTTGCCAAATATATAATATAAAGTGGAAAATTGCGTCTGTGAAAAATACATGGAAGGAAAAATTGTGGCATATCAGACAAATTATCATATTGAAGAAAAATCCATCTTCAAGCAGGATTCGAAACCATGACCTCTTAATCTCCAGATGCCCTACCAATTGAGCTATTGGAGACTTAGATTCCGTCTGCATATTTGTGAACCGCTTTTTCCCATAATTTAATGTTATTGTTAGGAAGGTAACAAATATCTCGAGTACTCATCAGTGGCCATCAACACCAATTAACCTCTCACCCTCGACGTGATTTACCAATTTGTCTGATATGCCACAATTCTTCCTTTCATGATTAATATAAATGTACGTAATACTCGACAATAATTGAAAGGTTACGCTCTCCGTCTATCGATCGTTTCACAAATGTTGAAATCAATTGCGACCTGATTTTCTATTTTGTTGTACACTTCACTTTTTGCGATATAGAAAAAGTTTCAGCATGAAATTGCAATTACGGACTTGTCATAAGTCCCGCGGCGTTTCTGAACTGACACAAATGACACAACACGTTCTCTGTTTATAACCGCAAAGGGATTCCCCTGTTTTTATTTCAGCTCAGACGTGTTAACATTTTAACGATCAACGGGCACCTACATTTGTGGTTAACATGTGAAATTCCATAGAATTCAAAAGAATATTCCAGAACTATATGAGTTCTGTCGATGTTGACAAACAGCTTCACATATACTATTCAATCAATTTGTAGACGTCACCACTCAATCCATTATGTTTCAGTTCATTCATTAGACATTTGTGACACACAGAGTCAAACACTTTGGAAAGGTCAACGAAAATACATAGGGATCGGATATTTTCATCTAGAACCTCATACATTTCTGTTGTCAGAGCCAATATCGTATATTGAACTCATTGAGAAATTTGGTTACTCTGACTTGTAATAATTAGTTGTGAGTTAATGATGAAATTAAAAGTAATAAAAGGTCTCGAGTTTTCCATTGGTTGGATTGTTTGGAATAATATTTGGAAGGCTATATTATTCTAAATAGTGCAATACTGTTTTCATATTGACGGTGTTTTGCAAATAAATTTTTCTTCGTGAGAAAAAAACATTTAAATATAGTATGTTCTAGAAAGTAAAACAGCCAAAACTATGAATCATAATTGGAGAAATGAACCAAATGTCTTTTTCAGCAGAAAATATCGACGAAGTAATACACCACTCAAAATAATTGCATTGACGTTGAATGATCCACTAGATAACACATTGCGAAACGCGCATACTGGAATTTTACCTCGAGGATTTCCTTCATAGTTGAGACGCTCCATGATCTAGAAAGTCCTAGGATTGTTTCTGGTCCAATCGTTGAGCTTTTGGCACCTTGTCTGGCCAAATAGCCGACCCGTTCGTTTCCGGGCACCCCTGTAGCGTTACCTCATTGGCCTTCACAGTTCACCAGCAGCAAGCTGACTCTGTACGATGTGAGGACTTTGATCGCCGCTTGGCTGTCTGTGCATATCGTGATTTGCTGACCGTGGTAGCCTCTGTTGATATTTTCTCTCACACAGGCAAGTATGGCAAAACCTTCTGCTTGAAATACTGTGACAAATATTTCCAAGGGGTAACAAAGTTCCGCTGTCGGAGATTGCCCGTATACCCCGGCACCTGCTGATTCACCCATCTGTGTACCAGATGATCCATGTGGTGGGGATCAGGCGGTGCTCGATCTGCGCCCAGTCCTTCCTTTTGGGAATGACTGTCTGCGGCCTTTTGCTGAATCTAATGGCAGGTATGTAACTGTCCCACGATATTCCAAAAAGGAGACAGTCCTTCACCGTTTGATTCATTGAACGCGAATACGCATACATAACCTCGCTCCGCCAATGGTTGAAGCATCTCAGCTTGGAAGGTATTCATGTTGGAAAAGAAAACATTGAATATTGGAATATCTTCACAATATTGAACTGATGCTGATCGAATATTCATGCTAGTTCATTGAATAGAGACAGGAAGCAGATGGGAGAAATGAAAATGAAAGAAAAAAGATCTGCAAATAGAAAATTACCACATAGTTGCTGTATGGGGTCGGCTTAAGAATAGCCCCATGGTGAATCCTGCCTGTCGTATGAGACGACTAAAAGGATAACCGTAGGTGGAAGATGGTCTCATCGCCCGGTGAAATACCACCATATCGACTTTGTGTGCTGTGAAATGGATCATTCCATGTTTCAGTGTTCGGTCGATACTTTCCGGTCTCCCTCTTTCCTTTTCCCCAATTCCTCCTTTATTTTCAGGTACATCCAAATAGTAATAATGATGAAGTCTCCTAGAGTAAAACACTCCGGAAGCAAAATACCTCTCCATTCGGATTTCCGGGCGAGAGGTACTCGAGGGGACTCAACATTAAAAATTAATTTTTGCAACATCCGCGGACTCAACAAGAACATCAATGACGTCCACCATCACCTACAGACGAAAAAACCGGATATTCTGGCTCTAACAGAAACACAAGTAAACTCGTCCACTAACAAGGTCCATATGCTTTGTCCTGGTTACGAACTCCATTCTCGATTCAGGTTCAAAGGTGGAGTCTGCCTTTACGCTAAGGCTAACCTTTCATGCCAGCGTGAAGAGAGTTTGGAACCGAAAGACTTTGATGTGATGTGGTTCAAGCTATCTGATACCAAATTGACTAAGTTCCTCTGCTGCCTTTACCTATCACCTAATGAACGAACCTTCATATAACGACCTCTTTGAGTTTTTATCACTCAAACTGGACTACATTCAGGAGAACCATCCAACAGCTGAAACCATAATCATGGGAGACTTTAATGTACATAACGCTGCCTGGCTCAAATTCTCTAACAAAACAGATGATGCAGGTCGTCAAGCCGAGGCCTTCGCCATCACTCATGGTCTAGAACAACTGGTCGAGCTACCAACCCGCATCCCTGATGTCAACAACCAGTCTGCCAATACACTAGATCTTTTCCTCACCACCAATCCTGACCCGTATAGAATAGAAGTTTGTGCCCCACTTGGAAACTCTGATCACACCCTCATCTCCACAACATGCTCTTTCCATTTACCATCGAGCTGCACAATACCGCCCCGTCTCATGTGGCATTACAATTCGGCCGACTGGGAAGGTCTTTGTATGTTTTTCTCAGCGTTTCCATGGAAGAGAGTTTGTTTCTCTTCAGTAGATCCAACACGATGTGCTGAGACAATTTCTGAAATCATCATGTTGGGGATGCAAACTTACATACCGAATACCGAAAGAAGAACATCATCCGATAAGACCTGGTTTAACAGAAACTGCTCTAGAGCTGTGGCTTCCAAACAGGCAGCATACCATCGATGGCTAAAAAATCCGGGCCCTGAGACCAGAGCAGCATATGTCGAGGCTAGAGGCATATGCAAAGAGACAATAGAATGCTCAAAAGACGCCCACAATGCCAAAATAAGATCGAAACTTGTTGAATGTCCTAACGGATCCCGTTCATTTTGGTCTTTCGCCAAAGCTGTGGGAAGAAACTTCACTTCCAGCTCATTTCCTCCTCTAACCAAAGAAGATGGAACACTAGCAACGACTGCCCAGGAAAAAGCCAATATCTTTGCGAACCTATTTGCTGGAAATTTTCTGGATTCATCGGGAAAACAACCCCCGAACATTACACCTATTGACAGTCACATGCCCGAGATCACCTTTCGCCAACGTACTATCAGAAAGATTTTGCTGGGTCTCAACACCAACAAAGCCTGTGGATCTGACGGAATCCCGCCAATTGTTCTCAAGAAATGTGCCCCCGAACTAACACCTGTTCTTTGCAAGTTGTTCAACCACTCTTACAATTTGGGGGTATTTCCGTCCAATTGGAAAATTGCAAGAGTACAGCCAGTCCCTACAAAAGGCAAAAAGGCCCTACCTAGCAACTACAGACCTATCGCACTGCTATCTATTATTTCAAAGGTCATGGAAAAAGCCATCAACATCGAGCTCATGAAATATCTGGAAGACTCAGGAATTGTCAACGATAGGCAATATGGCTTTCGCCATCAGAGATCAACTGGTGACCTGCTCGCTTACGTCTCACATATATGGCAGCTATCTATTGAAAATTATGGACAAACTTTAGCTGTGGCATAAGATATCTCCAAGACGTTCGATCGAGTTTGGCACCAGGGACTCCTCGCAAAGCTTCCGTCTTATGGCTTGCCCCCTCAGCTGTGTTCTCTGCTTGCTAGTTTTCTCTCAAACAGGTCTCTCCATGTAGTAGTCGATGGAGTCTCATCTGACACTCTACTCATAAATGCTGGTGTTCCGCAAGGATCTATTCTCGCACCAACACTATTTCTACTTCACATCAACGACCTGTTGAAAGCAACTTCATGTCCAGTACACAGCTTTGCCGATGATAGTACCCTCCATACCGCTTTCTCTTCCAGGGCCCCTATATCAGCCCGAGAAACCAGAAATGAACGAGGAAGAAATGTTAATAATATAAATATGGACTTAGCAACAATTCTCGAATGGGGATCTAATAACTTGGTAGAATTCAATGCAAACAAAACACAAGCATGTCTTTTCTCTAGAAAAGCCGATCTCACTGTGCCTAACATAACTTTGTCAGAGTAACCATACCACTGAAGTCATCCATATCGATGCTTGGTATTACTATCAGCAATACCCTTTCCTGGTGAAATTCACGTGGGGTCCATTGCCAAAAGTGCATCCCAAAATCTTGGTTTGTTGTTTCGTGCCAAGAGCTATTTCACCCCCAGTCAGCTGCTTATGATCTATAAGGCACAGATCCGACCTGTCCTGGAATACTGTTCCCATATTTGGAGTGCGGCACCTAAACATATCCTGAGGCTATTGGATTCTGTCCAAAAAAGGGCAATTCGTCTCGTCGGTGATGCCTCGCTTACAAACTCGCTCACTTGTCTGGAACACCGTAGAAAAGTTGGCGATTTGTCTCTATTTCATAGATATTTTCATGGGCGATGCTCTTCTGAAATATCAACAATCGTTCCTGCTTTGGCAGTCTCTTCGAGATTAACCCGTCAAGTTCAGTCATCACACCCCTTCGTGGTCACTTTGGAGACCTGCAGAACATCACTTTCCAAAGACTCGTTCATCCAACGAACAGCGAGGCTTTGGAACTCATTGCCTAGGGAGGTGTTCCCCGAGGCATACAACCTTCAGAAATTTAAGAAGAACACCAACTCCTACATTCTTTCCCTTGGTTCCCACGATGTTCTCTGAACATTACAGGATATCCCTTTTCGTGGGAATCAGAACATAAAAAAAAAAAAAAAAATCTGGTCGTGCTCATAGACCTTTGATCTTTGTTTTCCAATATATATTTCCAGTAGAGGTACTCCTAATCAGATCCGTTCAAAACCAGATATTGATATCAGTTTGGTCTTTGTGAATTTGAGAGAAGCGTATTGACGCTTCTTATCGACTTGAATGTGCATGCGTTGATTCGAGGCGGATGCATATGCGTGTATATCGACTCGGTACATTTCGGTACATACAATATATTTCCCCACACGCATGTGTATTGTTTCAGTCCTTTTCGGTCATTTGTGTGTTCAAGTAAAGACAGTTATTATTGCTGGTGCTGTTTGTAAAAAGATTTCAAATTCATTGAAAAAAACAGAAAATGAAAAAACCAAAGCGATTCTGGTTCCACCAAATATACAGGGTGAGTCAGAAGTACTTTGACAAACTCCAGGAGGTGATTCCTCACAATATTCTAATATGAATTATCCAAATAAATATATGTCCGAAAACGCTTCGTTTCCAAGGTACAGGGTGTTGGAGTTTTATTTTTATTTTCGTTTTTCTCAAATAACTTTCGAAATACTGACCTTGATTAAACGAAAATTGGTATTGAGAGGTTTTTTGAGCTGTCGAATTCGAACCTGATATTATTGCTCTTACACGTAGGGGGCGCCACCTACACGTCTTTTTCTTTCTTGAAGATTCATTCTTTTTTGAGCGTACTTCAGTACTTTTTCAGTAAAAAAAAATCCTCCATCATATCTACGTAAGAGAGTTACCCCTGTTACGAGTCGCTATAAGCAACCGTTTTCTAGATATTTGGACTTGGACTTGGAAAATTTCAAGTCGATTATTTGATAATCGATGCGTGTTGAATTATTCTGCATCTTTCACAAGAATGCTTAGGAAATGAATTTGACGTTTAAATAAGTAGTTTTGGTAATTACATAACACAAACTTTCATAACAACCATGTTTGGGCTCTGGAAAATCCGCACGCAGTTAGTGAAAAACACTATCAGTATCAATTTCCTGTAACTGTATGGGCGGCAATAATTGATATTTACTTGATAGATCCTTCCTTTCTTCCGTTCCGACTGAATGGCGCAACTTACAGAGACTTTTTGAAAAATAAATTGCCGGGACTACTCCAGAATTTACCATTAGAAATTCGTACCCGCATGTGGTTTATACATGATGGGGCTCCGGCCCATTTTAGCGTTGTAGCCAGGGAATTCCTCAACACTCTCTATCCAAATCGATGGATCGATAGGGTGTAGAAGAACCTAACCAGGCGTGGGCACCAAGGTCCCCAGATCTAAACCAGCTGGATTTTTATTTTTTGGGACATTCGAAGTCACTAGTGTATGAAACTCCAGTAGCGAACGGGGAAGATCTAAGAAACCGAAAAGTAGACGCCTGTGAAACAATAAGAAACACACCAATAATTTTTGAGCGTGTACGAGATTCAATGACTGTATCTTCGCTGAAGGTGGACACTTTGAACAATTTATTTGAATACAATTTAGTTTACTTCATTTCATTTCATTCTACATATTCAAAATTTCTTGAAATAAAATGTTGATATTTCTTGCGAATTTTATTGAAACAAATACAGATTTTGCACTCTTGATACAAAAATAACTATTTCAAACGAGTAAAAATAAATAGAATAGGTGGCACCCCTACAAAAAACCAAAACTACTTACTTGAACGACAAATTCATTTCCCAAGCATTCTTGTGAAAAATACAAAATAAGGGTAATAACTTCAACACGCATCGATTATCAAATAATCGACTTGAAATTTTCAAGTCCGAATATCTAGAAAACGGTTGCTTATAGCGACTTGTAACAAGGGTAGCTTTTTTTGGTAGATATGATAGAGGAATTGATTTTTTTACTGAAAAATGTGCTAGAAGCACGCTCAAAAAAGTTATGAATCTTCAAAAAATAAAAAGACGTGTAGGTGGCGCCCCCTATGAGTAAGAGCATCAGGTTCGAATTCGACACCTCAAAAAACCTCTCAACACCAATTTTCGTTCAATTAAGGTCAGTATTTCGAAGGTTAAAAAAAACGAAAATAAAAATAAATTTTCAACATCCTGTATCTTGGAAACGAAGCTTTTCCGGACAAATATTTATTTGGACAATTCATATTAGGAATATTATGAGGAATCACTTTCTGAAGTTTGTCAAAGTAGTTCTGACTCACCCTGTATAGAACCCGAAAATGTTTGGGAGCTCTAAACTTTCACGGCAGTTGCATTCTGAACAGTTTCAAAACTTTGTCAGGATGTCGTCAGAGGATTTCCAATATTTAATTAATAGCATTGGACCAAGGATTGTAAAAAAAGACACCAAACTCAGGCATGCTGTCTTGGTTCAAGAACACCTAGCAATAACACTTCGCTTTTCAGCAACTCGAGACGCATACACTAGCTTACAGTATGTCTCTAGAGTATCCAAGCAATTGAGAAGTGAAAGAAATGCTTTGCACAAAACGGGATGTTGTTCGTACAAATCAATTAATTGCAAGCAGTCTTCGTTTGACCACTCCATTTTGTCCTTTTTGAAACCGTTGCTATTTACTCGACTGACTATTGCATACTTAAAACCTGTCCACACTGAGCACACACGCACGATATATTTCCTTTGAGCGGGAGCAAAAACCGACAGCCAAGGATTCAGGTCATGTGCATTCGCGGTGACTCGTGAGACGTTAAACATGCGCTGGGTCGTTGCGAATAACACGTCCAGATTTGAATGTGCATATGCATGCGGCTCGACTCAACGCATGCACATTCAAGTCAGTACGCGGCTCTAGACACATGTCCTGGTCAAATCAGAATTTTTTTTTAGATAATTATCACATTAATCAACCATATAATTGTAGGTAAATCCAATTCAGTCCGGTATAGCTCCATTTTACCGGTAATTCAATTTCAATTCAATTTATTCTCGCTTAATAAGGTACATAGAATTTACAATGAGATTCACAATTTCATTTCATGATGAAAATTTCAGATCCGGCGCAGTAGCCTAGGCAAGATTGCCTGTTTTGCTATGCGTGCAGTCTGAAAAATTTTCAAATAAATATGTACATGATCATCATACTAGGTAGATTGTAATACATATGTGATATTATATTAAGTATCATTAATGTCGTGTCTTACGTGAGGGTTATATACCGGGGACTGGATAACAAATGGAGGTGGAATATTTGTTTTTGAGTACGCTTAGGTTGATATTGAATTTAAAATATCGTAAAATTTTTTTGGGAAATTTATAATATATGATTTTGTTTCTGTTTTATACTTTTTCTGGTTAGATATTTGTTTTATGTCATGTGGGAGCGCGTTGAAAAGTTTAGGACAAAAAAAAAAGAATGTTCTTTGTGTTAATGTTTTTTTAAACTGTTTCATGTCGACATTCATGCTCGAAGTGGATCTGGTTATTCGAGTTTTATTCTGCGTGTATTTGTCTTGGTTTTTATAAATTTTTTTCAAACATTGGTGAGCATAGAGTAGTTTTAAGTTGAGAACTTTGGATTCTAGGTATAGTTTCTCAGTAGAGAAACGTCTGTTCTTTTTTAGGATAATTTTTAGCAATGTATTCTGTGTGGTATGTAGTAGTTTGTAGTATGGTCATTTTGTTTTTGAAGGCTGCGCCCCATACTGTGATGCAGTAGGATAGGATGGATTCAGCTAATGAGTTGTAGAGCATTATGAGATTGTTTTTGGATAAAATATCCCTTAAGTTATAAAAGATGTGTATTAGTTGATTTGTTGAAAATATAAACAGGATGTTCATAAAATCAGATGTGGAATCATCTGCGACTGAAAGATAAACTTTAGTCACTATCTTCCATCGTCATTTTAATCGTGGATTTTTCAATTCACAAAAAAAATCCTTCTATCAATATTCAATTGAGAATGTTTCTCTTTTCAACATGTGTATTAGTGTTTTAAGGCGTTTGTTTACATGAGTAATATGGTCGGACCATCGTATGTGTTGGTCGATGACTACGCCTAGATATTTTACAGAGGAAACTTTTTCTATAGATGGGCAAGCACATAAGTTCTTGTGACAGTTACTGGAATGTATTTTTATTGATGAGACATTTGGTTGATTAACGATCGTTGGTGTGAACGCTATAAATTTTGTTTTTTCGATGTTCAGGGTGAGTTTATTGGAATTTAACCAGGTATGTATCTTTTGTAGGTTTATTTCGGCGATATTCTTAACCTTCTCCCAATTCTCTCCCGTGAATACTAATGCTGTATCGTAAGCATAGCAGATAAGGTGACCTTCTAAACCAACTATTTTCGTAATATTATTTATGTATACAAGGAAGAGGATTGGACCCAGCACTGTTCCTTGGGGTACCCCTATTTTTACCATTGATTCATAGCTGACTTCATTTCCAATTTTTACTATCTGCAATCTATTCGTTAGGTAGTTTGACATAAGGGTAATAATCGGGTGTTATGGAAAGTGTATTCACCCAGACAAAATGTATATAAAATATTGCTTTTCATTTTTTTGTGTCATCCCCAGGAAGTAAAAAATTTCAGTTATTTGTTGCAAAAAAGACAAATTAATGAATTTGTTCCGATACGTTACTGGATTTTTTATATTCTGGATTGTAAAATAATTTATAATTTTTCGGTGACGTACCGTTTAAAAATGATCTCTCAACAAAAATAATAAAATATTTAAAAACAAAATATACTTCTGTTCATGAATCAAGTCTAACCCCTTTCTCAAATACAAGTTTTTATCGAAAAACAATCACTGGAAATTGCTACTGGAGTTTGCGTATTGTCTTGTCAAAATCTCATATACCAGGTGACACAGGATGTCGGGCCACCCCATTTCGGATTTGATCACATTACAATCCAATATGGCAGAGTTCCGGTTTTTCTGGAAATGCCAGTAACTTTGTTTTTTCAAATGGAACACCCTGTATATTTTTACATATTCAAGTTCAACAGGTCAAAACAAGTCCAAACCTTATGTCAAATGGCACTTTTTCAAGACAATTGAAATTAAAATTGTTTTTTTATTTTACCTCGTGGATAAATGAGATTCGGTCGAAGCTATTCACAATGAGTCGCAAATAACAGAAAAACTTAATTTTTTTGAAAAATTATTTTTTGTGCCACTGGTTAATCAATTCAGTCACATCACATTTTGATCAAATAGAATTCCTATGGGCCACCTACCTGTCTCTCCAGAATATACATTAAGGAAAACAATGACATCATTTTTGTATTTCGGTGCAGTAACAAATTGTGTGAATTCAAAAATTTACAACTAGTTCATGAGTTTCCTTGCAGTTCGAAAATTTTTTCAACTTAGTAAGCTGTGGAAAACAACATTTCTGAATCTTGTCAACTAATTGTGTTAGTTATACTTATAAGCACAATAATGGTGTTTTTTTTTTCATTTTTCTAGCGTTTTCTCGACTGACATTGCATTGGTATTCCAATTCCCGCGTCGAGGCGGTTGGATCAAAATCAACATAAGCAAAACATTCATTACTGCCTCCTCACTTACGATCATCTTCTACATTGTTGGGTTCTTTTCGGAATCTTCTCTCCACATTTTTGAAAAAGGTTCTTTGTGGGTGTCTTCTGTGTGGGTATCGTTCAGCGTATAACTGACAAGCGGCGACACTGTTTTTAGGAATTCTCCGTAAATTAGTAACATATCAACCTGTTCACTTCTTGTGAAACTATAATTTTGATTTTACATTTCTACTAAACTAATTCTCGAAGGTCAACTAATTTTCGAGAGTTGAGATGAAAGATGACAACGAAACACAATTAGTTGACAAGATTCAGAAATGTTGTTTCCACAGCTTACTTAATTCAAAAATTATTCGAACTGCAAGGAAACTCATGAACTAGTTGTAGATTTTTGAATTTACACAATTTGTTACTGCACCGAAATACAAAAATGATTTGTAATTTTTTTCCTCGATGAATGTTCCAGAGAGACTGGTAGATGGCCCATAGGGGTTTCATATGAAAAAAATTTTTTTTTGATCAAAATGTGATGTGACTGAATTGATTCATCAATAAATGATACAAAAAATTATTCTTCAGAAAAAATTATTTTTTTCTGTTGAGTGTGGCTCATTGTGAATAGCCTTGACCAAATCTCATTTACTCACGAGGTAAAATAAAAAAACAATTTTAATTTCAATTGTTTCAAAAAAATTAAATTTGACATAAATTTTGGACCAGTTTTGATCTGTTGAACTTGAATATGTAAAAATATACAGTGCGTTCTATTTGAAAAATCAAAGTTGCTGGCATTTGCAGAAAAACCGGAAGTCCGCCATATTGGATTGTGATGTGATCAAATCCGAAATGGGTGCTTATATAACGGTATCGAATTTCAAAAAAATCCGTTCACGAATGCAGAAGTTACAGGGGTGGCCCGATATCCTGTGTCATCCGGTATTGGCTCGTAGGATGTTAAATTCAACGTGGTACGATTTTTTTCTAGGTCCGATTCTTCGTTTAGTGGGGACATATATGGAACTCTTTTATTATTTTATTTTTATGTCATTCGCCATATGCATGAGAATTTGAAATTTGGGGACTGAATTTTCGAATCCTGCAAGAGATAACAAATATTTTTTACTTCCAGGAGGGGATAAAATCAAAGAATGGAATGCAATATCTGGTACCCCAAAAAAACATTAGGATGTTATATATTTGACATTTTTCGAAAATACTACCGAAGAGAAAAGAACGTAATTGTGTGACGCAAGTTATTCTGTTTTATTTTATCACACAGTAACAGTTTCGAAAACTTGCCGCACGATGATATCTATTGTCATACATCTAACAATGCATTTTTTTTGATTTTTTTTTGTGTTGCGTGTGAATGCTGCTACAATTTGGGTGGATCCGTTTCCTTAATTATCCGGACCAAGAATCGAGCAGAAACGCTTTGTTAATCAGTTGTTAGAAAAGTATAACCTTTGATTTATAAAATCCCCATACTCAATCTTTGCAAATTAATATCCACACTGAGAAGAAGTTATTTTCATACATCATTAAATATCGCCTGGTGCTTTTTAAAACAACTATTAGCAGATAACGAATTGTATAGTTTTTCCAATATCAATTGCAGAAGCATAAAAAAGTCTTGCGGCGAAATCCTGTGAGCAGCAGTGGCGGAGATAACCAATTTTATTTAGATATTTTAAGATATTAAAAATACTTCATAAATAATGAAAAATGAAAAAAAAATGAAGACAAGCTTTTATTTATACAAATACATTAAGAAAGAAAAATAATTTCTTTCATCGTTTGATGTAGGTTATTATTATATCCTAAAACGTATTTCGATCGGCACACACCAAGACCATAGACGCTACTGGTTTTTAATCTTTCAGAGCTATTAAAACACAAATATAACGCGTGATTTATGACCTCCCGTCGTATAGACACACCTGCCAGCATGATGTCCGACTCTATTGGCCCAGACGAATCGAGACAGCCGTCACTCAAGTCCACGATGACTATCGGCTCTTTTGATCTACCGTTTGCCGACGGCAAATGTTTACGAGTAGTACAGATTATTTTTCGTTCCGTTTCTTCGCATATACGCTCGTGTTAGCGAAGTGAGTTTTCATTTGCTCCCTATAGAAACAGCTTCTGCAATTGATATTGGATGGACTATAACTTACAAAATAATTTCTTCAATATTGAAACGACTATATTTTCCGACCAACAAAACAAATAAATTCACTGTAGTTAGTATTTTAACGGAACTGGGGTTCGTTCAATTGAACAAGTATCGACATACACAACAATGGACTAGGTAACTTAATTCAAAATATGGCGATCTACAATCTTCGAATGACTCACTATAAATCAACTTACTATGCATCGCGTGCGATGCGCTTATATAGTTGTCCCTACACACAGTAGAATACTCAAGAGAGGTCGGTGAGCTTCGGTATCAGTCACCGCTACCTGCTCTCAGAATGTTTACATGTCGATATCTTTGTCGGTGGCGTTTCTTGGAAGTTTGACGTCAGGCTGGGTGAACATGCAAGGGCTTATTGTAAACAAGACAGGGGCGCACTTTACTTATTTTCGTAATAATATGGAATTTATCTCACGTGATATTCATTTGCAGGATGATAGTTAGAACATTGGAAGCGTTGTTTGAGATTGCGCATGTTATGTCCAGATGTAATATCGCTGCGGTGCCAATTGCTCCAAGAATCCAGATTTTTGCCAGTCTAGAGGTAGTCCAGGGACCTCAAAGTCAGTAAGTGAAAGTATTTTTTGTATTCGCCGACAAGATCTTTATGTGGGTCCATTCCGGAACCCACATGAATTATACATTTTTGAGGAATTAATTTGGCAACCGCTGTGCTAGCACTAGACACAATTTGATAGTGACAAACAGTTGGCAAACAATAAATTTCATTTCAATAAATAATTTTCAAAAATCTTGAGGCCGCGTTGTTACCAAAGTGCTTCCGTTTAAAATAGGTCAAAGTGTATATGTATCCGGCAATCTATATCATTAGGTATTCCATGGAATTCCTAGACAGTCTATAAAATAAAACATCGAGGCAATGTGTGAAATATCATTCAGTTCATACTTTATCTAGGCATTTTGTACTATGACAAACGCACAGGCGGCAATGTGTTCAATATGTATTTGAGTGATGAGCGAGATGAGGGGTGAATAAAAATTATTGAGTGACGGGCCAAGGATTCGTTAAATGCAGCTGTAAACCCTACTGTGATACTAAGAGGTGCTTATTTAGAAAAAACTGAAGTTTTGCAGAAAAAAAAAATTTAAGAACTAAAAAGTACTCTTGATGTTTCGAGAAATGTACCCGTTCCCGTTTTCAAAAATATTTTGAATGCGGATGAAAATTTCTCAGTTCTCACAAAGTTTTTTGGAAAATACGCGAGAGCCAAGAAATTTTCATCCATGTTAAAAAGATTTTTGAAAACGGAAACGGATACATTTTCCGAAACATCAAATTTATAGAGAAGTATCTTTTAATTCAATGATTTTTTCTGATAGGCGAAATTTGGAATACGTCAAATTACTGACTAAATGAATATTTTTCCATTTTAGAAAAATATTTGGTGCAAGCAATAACTTATCGGGTCGAACTAATTTCTTGATCTTCTCTACTTGTATAGATTCCCTGATCTATCTAATTTTGTTTTCAGATTGTGGGAGGTTATAGAATAGAATAGAATAGATTTTATTGGTCCATTTAAGAGAACTTTGACAAGTTATAGGACAAGTCACGAAAAAAACTCATATAAGTAAAAAGATACAAATTTGTCACTTTAACAAAGTCAAAGCATAATATATACAAACAAATACATATACTTATACTAATATATACACATATATATATATATATATATATATATATATATATATATATAATACACATACATACACATATATTGCACATTTAAGAACATTCAAAAATTCAGACAGAACAAAACGACTATATTTAAAATAATTAGTGAGCTCATCAATATTGTAAGGACTTATATCTAACATAAGCAACTGATATTATATTTGAAATGGTCCAACTTGGTATATATTTTATATTCATTAGGTAATATATTATACAGCCTAAGGCCCATAATTTGGTATGATTTTTGACACAATGATGTACGATTTCTTGGAATATGTAGATCATTTTTTATTCTTGTATTGTAATGATGTACCGATTCATTTTTCATGAACTTATCTAGATTTTTGTGTATATACATCAATAGTTCAACGATAAATAAACCATAAACCGTGAGAATATTATACTCTCTGAATAGTATTCGACAGGAAGTTCTTGAAGATACGTTAGCAATGTTTCTTGATATTCTTTTTTGTATTATGAAAATATATTTTATAGAAGACGAGTTACCCCAAATTAAAATACCATATATCAATCTTGACTGAATTTGAGCATAATAAAATAATAGTAGTGCTTGTTTATCCAGAACATTTCTTAAAACTCTAATTTGATAACACTTGCTATTCAGATTCTTCATGAGAGTTACGCAATGAGTGGTGAATGAGAGATTAGAATCAAAATCTATTCCTAAAAATTTAACACAGTTTGATTGTTCTACTGATTCATTATTTATATTTATATCTATTCCGGTGGTACTATTACGATGACGGTTTTGAAAGGACACAGATTGAGTTTTGCATGGGTTTAGGAATAAAGAATGGCTGGATAACCAGTCATAAAGACTCTGGAGAGTGGAGTGAATTGTGTCTTGTAGAATACACTCATTCCTTTCACGAAACAAAAGTGTTGTGTCGTCAGCATATAAACAAGAGAAGGCTTCTGGTGAAATTACAGGCAAATCATTGATATAAAGCACAAACAAAACCGAGCCCAGAACAAATCAAATTTCATTGGGCATATGTGTCGATACGAACTGATTTCGTATATTTTTTTTTCTATGGTTTATTTTGACACTTTGAGTACGATTTCGAAGATACGATTCGAACCAATCATGAGTTATTTCTCTAACTCCAGAATTGTATAGTTTTTGCAATAAGAGCTCATGTTGCACGAAGTCAAACGCTCGACTCATATCACAGAATACAGCTGTAGTTATTTCATTCGCTTCCACACCTTCCAAAATTTTTTCATAAAGGGAGTATATAGCAGTCATCGTTGAACGACCTTCATGGAATCCATGTTGGTTTCGATTAAGTATATTATTCTTCATCAGGAATCCCATCAAAGAATTCAGCATTACATATTCAATCATTTTCGATATTACAGGAGGCTGAGATACTGGTCTGTAATTTTCCATATTATGTGGGGTGCCTTTTTTGAAAAGATGTGTTATGAGTGACATTTTCAATCTACTTGGAAAAATTCCATCCTGAAAAGACCTATTTATGATATGACATAGAGGTTTTGTGATTTGAGTGGAAATACGTTTTATGACATATGCAGATATACCATCTGGACCAGATGAATGTTTATTTTTTAATTTATGTTTTATCACATGTTCTATCTCCTCTTCATTTACATGCTGAACAAAAATTTTTTTTGATGCTAGGAGTAGATATTTTTTGTGATGTTATATTTGCATTATTTATTTTACTTATAATGTCATGAGGAGATTGGATGAAGAAACGGTTGAAACCATCAGCTATAACCTGAGGATCTGAACAAATTTTGTCATCAATTTCAATTGATATATTTTTCGAAAAATGTTTCGTTTTTTCCGTTAGGTTTTTAATGACAGACCACGCACTTTTATTCACGTTTGAGGAGGAATATATTTTATGCGAATAAAACACATTTTTTGTTTCCTTTACTAATTCTTTGTGCTGTTTTTTACGTATTTTATGATATTCATGGAATGACGGGTTTGTTTTTTGTAAATGAAAAATGTTCTTCAGATTCCTTCTAGATTCTCTTATACTCTCGTTCACCCATTCCTGGGATTTATTCCTGTTCGTGTTAATATTTTTGAAAGGACATTCGCGATTGAAGTAATCCATTAACTTATCATGAAACAAATTGAATTTTTTATCAACTCCAATATCCAAATAAATCTCCAACCAGCTTTCGTTTTCCAATGTATTTTCCAAATTGTGCAAAGTTTGTTCATTTATAATACGTTTGCGAATACAATTTTTCTCCTTCTTGGAGTAATACGAATTAATAGAAAAGAAAACAGTTCTATGATCTGATTTCAATACTGAAGTTAGTATAGATCTGATCCAAAGTCGTTTGTGAAGTCAACGAGATACGCGTTGGATCTTCAACCGTTGGATTAAGATTATACGATATGAGTAATTGGGATAACATAAGCACATCTCGGTCATGAAGTGAATGGTTGTTGAAATCTCCATTTAAGATTATTTTCATTTTCAATTTGAATAAGTGGGATGATAAGAGATTCCGGTTATTGAAAAATACATTGAAATTGCCCGCTGTTGATCGATAACAGGTCACAGCTATAAAATTTGTTTCATCATTATATTTCCAGATGACTCCACAAACCTCTATATCTTTTTCAAAGCAGAAATCGTCTAGGTCAAGTTTTGTGACATCTAACTCTGTTAATGACCAGATGGTAACACCACCACCCTTATATTTTGTTCTGGTGAAATAACTACTTATTTCAAAGCCGGGAATTATTAAACTATCCACACACTCCTTCACACAACATGTTTCTGTTGAACATATAGATTTCAGATCAAAAACTGAATAGTCAATAACAGTGTTATCGATTTTATTACTTGTCAAACAGTTAACGTTCAATAACATCAAATCATAATCATCATCACTCACAATAACTGGGGTGGGGGTTGCAGAGCATACCTTCTCAGTTCTAAAAAACGTTGTACATGAGCTCCTTGGGGCCATTTGGAAGGATCCATCGCGTCATTGAAGTTGTCATAAAATATACTCACTTTGAAGGAGGAATATACATCTGGATACTTTGAAGACATTTTCTCACACGATACTTCCGGAAAATGAGGTTTTAGCAAGTTCTGCAGATCACTTACAGTCATCGTTGGGTCCACTCTGTATACATGGAGATGTGTCATCTTTGGAATTCCTTTCATTTCTTTTCCATTGATCTTGATGGAGTTATTTTGACCCACAACCAATTGCCTCCTCGTTTTCTTCTTGACTACTTGTTTCCATTCTCCATGATCAGTAGCGACTTCATTATGATTAGCCAGATTGATATAATCGTTACACTTTTTTCTCGTTTCAGTTTCCAACAGAACACACGACAATTGTTTTTCTGTGACCTCGGGAATTTTCGCACAACCGGCAACGCCTCTCGAGGTAGCAGGTTCATTAATCGGCTGCTGTGTTTTTTTAGCGTAGGATACCTTTTCCATAACTTTTTTGGATTCAGCAGTATTTGTTGTGCTTACTTCTTCTACGTTCTTCAGTTGATCGATTTTATCATTCAACATTTTAATTTTTTGTCGTAATTAATCAATTATCAGGTCTTTTTGTTTAACAACGTAGGTGAAAATACTTATGTCTACCTTTTTTTCGGACGATAGTTGTCCGATAGCATCAAAAAAGGCCTGTTCATTATCAGATTCCAAATAACTCACAGTTTTTACGGATAATTCACAACAGGTGATTGAATCTTCACTGATTGATTTGATGAAACTGCAATTTCTAGCACATGATAATAACTTTCACAGTTGATGCACTTCACTCCATTTATTAAAGTCCTCTTACATTTTTTACAATTTTTATTCTTGAGAGAGCTCTCTAACATAACCGTACCGTTTGCTGCCATGGTTGCCATAATCTCAAAAAAAGTCCCATAATCGTATTGTAGGGAATTATCCCATATATACAGGGTGAAATCTAACCTCTTCCACACCCGTGAATGACCAGTGTATAATGCCATTTTATAACGAATTACAGTGGTTAAATAACTAAAAAAAAATTGAAAATATGTTATGTTCGTGCTTGGCAACAGTTTTCATTTCACGTGTTCTGAATGTCTGAATCACTGCAGTGGTCGTGATATTATTTTTCGAAATAATATTCGATTGCGAATGTTTCTCTTTTCAATACTGTTTATTTTTTACAATGTGACTGTGATCTTTATGATAAGTGCCTCAATACAGAGTATGAAGTCAACTAGTTCTTACTTTATCGCTAGTTTGGATATAACAAGTTTACTTGTTTTCTTCATTTTGAAATTGAATATCGATCTCAGGCAGCCTGCAATGTGTACAATTACCACACAATCAGTTCGATATTGTACTTCATTCAAATGTCGAGTTAAATGTTTACTATATTGGGCAATTGCCGAAGTTTTCCTCTGAGCAGGAAATTAGGCGTGAGACGCTACCCAAATATTGTTGAATTTCACAAAGAACAAAACATGTTTTCAATTTTTTTTTTTCAGATTTTTAACCACTGTTATGCGTTATAAAATGACATTCTACACTCATGACGAGTGTAGAATGTCATTTTATCACGGGTGTGCAAGAGGTTAGATTACACCCCGTATATTTCATACATTTCAATGTTTACTATTTTATTTCATAGACAATTCAATTATCACTATTTCATCAGGTAAAACCAAATTACTGCTATTCCATTAAGTATTCATTAGTTTCACCAAATCATTTCAAGGGAAAATTCCTGGAATCATCCCCCGGTAATTGATAAACAGATTATCGGAAAGTACAGCCATACAGTTGCCTCGGACAATGAAGTTAGTATCCGACATTATTCAATATCAGTTTACAGTTCCAGTTTAAGACAATTTTAGTCAATTATTCTCTCGGCATTGTTCAATACGGTCATAAGTCTTCGTTCAACTTAGTCACAATTCGTCGTTCAATTCAAGTCTCGAGCACTATTGGCAGGAGCCAATAGTGCTGCCGCCCACTTGCAAGGATGCAAGTGGACGGAGTTCCGCCATTTTAGACGGGCAGCGCTCGTGGTGGCGTTTCGCGCAAAGTTTCACTAGCCAGAACTGCCAGCTGCTTATTGTTTACTGTTGTTTAGGTATAATTATATTCGGCACAATTTGGTATGTTTGGTCATGAGATATTTTCACGCGTGTTTAAAGTAAAACGGCAGTTTATCTTATCGGCAGAATAAAGGTCGTTAGTGATGCAAGTGCTTAAAAAAAATCAAGGGAAAGTGTTTTGCGTGGTTAGGTGCAACAACACTCAACGAAATTCACCTGGTGTCAAGTATTACAGTTTTTCAACTAATCCGAACAAATTGAAACAACGCCAAGAGTTGATTGAAGCTGTAAAACGATTAAAGTGAGTAAAAAGTACTCTCATTCGTTTTTTCATAAAGATAAAAATTGTCAAAAAAGCAGTTAAGTTGCCCGGATAAAGTGAGGATGTCGACCTACTATTTCAAACTCGTGCAAAAATGTTACAAAAATCGAAGAAACAGAACTCAAATGGAAGGAAATATCGTCTAGATTAGCTTGAAAATTAGTTGACTATACAGTATCGGAAACATTTTATCTGGGGTATAGACAGAAATCTACACGAGCAACAAGGAACGCAATGATATGATAATACCACATAAACAAGAGAGACGCACTGCTGTGCGCCCCTCCTGTTACCCCACCCGACGCATTAACTGACCACGTGGCAATGCGACACAGCGCACAGCTTGCCGAGCCGTGGTTGCGAAAACACAAGATCGTGACAATTATTACCTTTTGAAACATGCCGCCTATTTACACAACCGCAGAGAAAGTACAATAGATTCGGCTATTGTTTGGCCCAAAATAATGGTTCGTTCGAACATTTAATAAAATAATTCCGTACACAAAATATTTAATTTGGTTTATCTTTTCTTGTAAATATTTTTTTTCTCTCCATTCAAGAAATAATTGTTTTTCTGTTAGAAATAAGTTTTTGTTTTTATTGTCTTACAGAAATATCGTTTGCTTTTGTTTATGTTTTAGAATTTTCTTTTGTTTTCGCGGCCACCACGGCACCGAAGATATTTTGATCTACCTGTCGTCCGACAGATTAAATTGAATCAATGATTCAGTTTGATTTGTTCAAATTATCTGAAGTGAAATTATCGTCAATAATTCTTCTTCATTGCAGCGCACACATTCTCCCGACTGCTGCTGGTATGATACTGATACTGACGTCCTGTCCTGAGCTGACCGCCGGGACCGCCCTGATTCTCCTATCTCTGTGTCGTTACGTAAATATCCCTTCCTCGAGCGAGTCGAGGAGAAATTTTAATGCTCTCTCAACATATAGCAAGCTATCTTTTACGCTCTCATGAAACCACCGTACCCAAGATAAATACTTTCCGATACTGTAGTCACTAGGAATTATAACAAATTTTGGAAAAATGTTCAACAAATTTCCGACGTACAGGAAAGTTCTTGCATTGCCACAATTCCAAACAAAAAGTAGTATAACTGACAATAATCATAGCAAATTTCTTAAATAAAGTAATTTTTTATCAATAATTAATTTCAAAAATGCATGAAAGTAGAAAGTCTAATGCGACAAGTGCTTTGCCTTTTTAAATAGCTGAAGATTCAAATTCGATGTCATAAAATATTCCCGAAAAACCAGTTTGATAATCATATCTGCAATAAAAAGCAAAACAAAAAATTACAGTTTAACGAATAAGCATCGTGCGGACATATTTTGCTTGTTTTTTACAACCAGAATCATGCTTACATTTTTATACGATTATCCGCATGAAGGTTTTTGAATTAATCGATTTTACTGAAAACTAACGAGAGTTTCGCGTACGAAACGGAATGTTAACATGTCACAGCTGATTGATGAACATTTGCGCTCACTGTAACGTGATGGCGCTGCCAGTTCTCATGCACGAAGTCAATAGCTCGATAAAATACAGTGTTATTTCACAACTCTCAAACAAACAGTTCTTTCGCGACTCCGCTCTGCATAAGTAGAAACGCCTCAGCCGTGATAATCAATACGCAATAAACATATTTGACCAACATTGGGAAAATGGTGTCAGACGTTGGATGACTCCTCAAAGTGTATTAAAAATACAACTGAATATTTCAATTTGAATAACAGTACTGAGAATCTCCAATTTACATTACATTAAAACTCTAAAGTTACTATTTTTTCCGATTATGCAGTTACCATATCATTTCAAAGTGAAAAATCTGAAGAATAATTCTAGAAATGCACACATCAATATAGCTTCAAAGTAATAACTTTTTTTTTCTAGTAAAAATAACATTTTGTGTAAAGTTTTGCGAAGTAAGCCATCGATATCCATTCGACTAAATTAGAGTAACGCTAGCAAATAATGAGTACAAAAAAGCAATGCGAAACAATCGGGGCCGTGAATTTGAAGGGAATGTCAGAAGCTTCACAAACCCATGAGAAATTATAAAAATATATAACCACCTTTTCTAATGCTCGCATGCAAAACAAATTGAAAAAAGTTAGTTCTCCAAGTGATACGTACTTTTTCAAATTGAATGAACACGATATCGTCACGAGGAAGGGCTCGGAAACTGAATAATGACCGTAGAAAGTTTTTAATTGAGCTCAAAATGCACCAAGGGAAATGTTGGGACTTTTATTTTGTTCCTCGTAGATACAAAACGATTTTCAAGTCTACTAAGTGTTTCAGAAGTTTTTGTATGAGTTCATTGTGAAATTTTATTTCTTTCTGTGCCGAAAGTTTTTGAGACCGGTAAGAAAAGGGCTTGTCAGCAATTTTTCAACCAACATAAGCAGGTGGTGTGCTTATATTAACATCATATTATAATTCCCGTAGTCGTTCGACAAAAACTCAAATATTGGCTCTCGCTTCGGATCGAGTATTGGGTTTCTCTTGCAGGCATTATGGTCCAATTTTTCCACGTTCACCCTTCAATCATTCACGGATATCGATATATAACCCAATTTTATGGGGACAGCGCCGCATTAATTTGTATGGTAATATCTGCCCTTTTGAGATTTTATTGGGGAAAAATTCGGTGGAGTTCAACAATTCAGGAGTCTTTTCGACGGGGATGAAGTATCTTTTACCTTTTTTAACCTTTTTGTAACCTCGTGAATTTAATTTAGAACTACTTGAATAATTAACGCTGTTGATTGGTAACTGAGATTTCGTAATATTCCATCGCGAAAAATTTATTTACTTGCATTGGGGTTCGCACAACGTTAATCGAGTTTGGGCAGTCAATACCTTTTGTTTCATTATTTCAGCATAAATTGATCGACTTTTTATGAAAATATGCACCACCGCTAACCAGTGTGGAGTTAGCAGCCACTTTTCAGCAGCCATTTTCTCCCCAGCAGCCAAACGACCAGTGGCGGCGGTTATAAATAAAATACATTGAACATAGTATGGAACAATTGGAAATGAGTTTCTTATCGCTACCGCATATCGTCTTATATGTGATGTTCATATACATTGCCTTAAAAGATATTTGAACCATTAATGAGCTTCCAGTTATACTCCAAAGTATTTAAAATAAAAAAAGGTTTTTTCTGTGAAGGAAAAAAAAAGCCGCGTTCATAATTGGAGGAGAGTGTTTTATCACCAGAACTACACTGTATGAACGACTTCGTTTTGGGAGGCGTCCAAGGGGTGGTTCAACCCTCATGAAAACTAAAAAAAATCGATATTTCCATGAAGGAGAAAAATAGCCGCGTTTATATTTCTTAGAAGTGTTTAATATATCAGAAGAGTACGCTGCATGAACGACTTTGATTTGGGAGGCGTCTAAGGGGTGGTTCAACCCTCGTGAAATCTTAAAAAATAGATTTTTCGATGAAGGAAAAAATTCGCTGTG
Organism: Gonioctena quinquepunctata; assembly: GCA_018342105.1. NCBI lineage: Eukaryota > Metazoa > Arthropoda > Insecta > Coleoptera > Chrysomelidae > Gonioctena > Gonioctena quinquepunctata. The sequence continues at coordinate 33,672 of JAFIRS010003787.1, read as the reverse complement.
TCTATATTTCTCAGAGAGTGTTGTATCAATCAATCAATCAATATTTATTTCCATTTTTTCGACATAGTTTACATGTATTGGAATTGTCATTTAGTTAGAACAATTACATTAGTATATCTAAATAAAAAATAACACTTAAAAACAAGAAATATATAAAAAATGACATGCGTAGTATATACAGAAACCAACAATAGAATAATAAAAAAATATTAAAAAAGAAACACTTTCGTCAAACATAATTATCACAAAGTCTAATTTTGTATAAAATCACTCATACTATAAAAACATTCTTTCAATAAAAAATTCTTCAACTCATGTTTGAATAAAGAAAATATGTTAATACCCTTCAGTTCTTCCGGAAGATTGTTAAATATTTTGAGTCCAATATGATCAGGAGCACATGAATTTATTTTTTTTCGAGCAAAATTTACATGAAAATGGTGCTTGTTCCTTGTTTCATAACCATGAATATCAGAATTGCGTATAAAAGTTTCCTTATTTTTGAAAACATGGACACAGGTTTCGAAAATGAAGAGGCATGGAAGTGTCAAGATACAAAATGTTTTGAAAAATGTCCTACACGATTCTCTGTCAAAAATTCTTGCCATACATCTCAAGATTCGTTTTTGTCCAATAAAGATATCTTTCGTACCTGGTGCATTGCCCCACAGGCAAATGCTATATCTGAGTCTCGATTCAACTTGAGCGTGGTATACATTCAACATCTGTTTCACTTCTAGTACAGTTCGTAAATTGATATATATCAGAAGAGTACAATTTATGAACGACTTCGCTTTGGGGGCGTCAAGGGTTGGTTCCACCCTCATGAAATCTTAAAAAATCAATTTTTCTGTGAAGGAAAAAAATAGCCGCGTTTATATTTCTCGAACGGGTTTTATATAACAGGAGAGTACACTGTGAGAACTACTTCGATTTGGGAGGCGTCCAAGGGGTGGTTCCACCCACATAAAATTTAAAAAAATCAATTTTTCTGTGAAGGAAAAAAATAGCCGCGTTTATACTTCTCAGAGGGGGTTTTATATACCAGAGGAGTACACTGTATGGACGACTCCGATTTGGGAGGCGTCCAAGGGGTGGTTCCACCCTCATGAAATCTTAAAAAATCGATTTTTCAGTGAAGGAAAAAAATAGCCGCGTTCATAATTGGCAGAGACTGTTTTATATACCAGAAGTGAACACTGTATGAACGACTTCGATTTGGGCGGCGTCGAAGGGGTGGAGGTAAAAAAATAGCCGCGTTCATATTTCGTCAACATTGTTTTGTGTATCAGAAAAGTACACTGTAGCAATGACTCCGATTTGAGAGGTGTCTACGGGGCCGTTCCACCCTCTTGAAAACTTAATAAAAACCAGTGTTCATTCTTTAACTAAAAATATATTCAGTAACACAATGAAATAAACTTTTTTCCATGGTGATATCACAATATTAGGTTCTGCTGTTAACAGGAATGATTGCTATTTACATATAATACAAACCAGAAAAGTAGATTAATTTTGTATACATCGACCCAACATATAATTGGACATTGTTGTGGAAAATTTAACTGCTTAAATAAATTATATATGTATAATAATAATAATAAATGTACTATATTGAATCAATTTGATCCAAAAGGCTATCGACCGAGGTCCTTCTGCCCATGGTTACAATTTTTCAATAACATTGTATAGTATTTAAGAAAAAGTAAAACAAAGTAAAAATATAAAAAAAAACAAATAAAAATATACAAAAGTCAAATGAGCATTCGATGAAAGTTGGATTCACTTCGTGTTTGTTTCCTAGGGTTGAGTATGAGATAGTTCCAGTATTTTCTCAAATGTTGACTGGTGTGGATGCCTGATCATGGTTTGGATGTTGGGTTCCCTGTTGAGGCAGTATCTTCTAATAATATCTATATTGCCTTGTTTTAGGCTGAATTTTTTAGCAAGGTCTTGTATCCTCTCGTCTATTGGTGGGATGTTCAAAGTTTGGTATAACAGGCGGTTAGGAGGGTTGTGAAGAGGGTTGTTCGGGTGTCGTATTTTAGATATTTTTCGCAACGATGTTGTTTCAGCTACTTTAAGTTTGTTGATGGCTTGTTTCTTGCAGTTTAAAAGCAATGTGTGTCCATAGTCTATCATGGGTCTGCATAAGGATTTGTATATGTGGCTTGCTGTATTCATGTCAATGCCCCTTTTTCTGTATGTCAAACTACTGAAGTGTTTGGCACATGATATCATATTCTTCTTCTTGATTTCAATATGTGCATTTATATATTATATATATATATATATATATATATATATATATATATATATATAATATATACATATATATAAGTGAATGATTATTCAGAGATTTTTTAAATAACTCATGGAATACACATTCAGAATAATTTATTTTTTGAGATTTTATGAGATTCGTTCATACAGTGTACTCTCCTGATATATAAAACACTTTACTAAGAAATATAAATTCCGCTATATTTTTCCTTCACAGAAAAATAGAATTTTTAAGATTTCAATAGGGTGGAACCACCCCTTTGACGCCTCCCAAATCAAAGTCGTTCATACAGTGTACTCTCCTGATATATAAAACACTTTACTAAGAAATATAAATGCGGCAATTTTTTTCCTTCATAGAAAAATTGATTTTATAAGATTTCCAGGGGGTGGAACCACCCCTCGGACGCCTCCCAAATCGAAGTCGTTCATACAGTGTACTCTTCTGATATAGAAAACACTTTACTAAGAAATATAAATGCGGCTATTTTTTTCCTTCACAGAAAAATCGAATTTTTAAATTTCCAGGGGGTGGAACCACCCCTCGGACGCCTCCCAAATCAAGTCGTTCATACAGTGTACTCTTCTGATAAACATACTAGAAATATAACGGCTATTTTTTCCTTCAGAAAAATCGAATTTTTTAAGATTTTACGATGGTGGAACCACCCCTTAAACGCCTCCCAAATCGAAGCATTTCCTAGAGAGTACTCTTCTGATATATAAAACACCCTCTAAGAAATATAAACGCGGCTATTCTTTTCCTTCACAAGAAAATCGATTTTTTAAGATTTTAAGAGGGTCTAACCTATCGCTAGCAAAACTCGCATCTACAAACGAATGCAATAACATACGCCTGCCCAATATTCTGCAGCCTGCCCAGAACTCATCTCTCGAGACAGGAAAGGTTGCAGAACAAAGCCTTTATTATTGTTACTAATAGTATAGTCCATCCAATATCAATTGCAGAAGCTGTTTCTATAGAGAGCAAATGAAAACTCACTTCGCTAACACGAGCGTATATGCGAAGAAACGGAACAAAAAATAATCTGTACTACTCGTAAACATTTTCCGTCGGCAAACGGTAGACCAAAAGAGCCGATAGTCAACGTGGACTCGAATGACGGCTGTCTGTTGTACAACCGATTCATCTGGGCCAATCAAGTCGGACATCAATGCTGGCAGGTGTGTCTCTACGATGGGAGGTCATAAATCACGCGTTATATTTGTGTTTTAATAGCTCTGAAAGATTAAAAACCAGTAGCGTCTATGGTCTTGGTGTGTGCCGATCGAAATACGTTTAAGGATATAATAATAACCTACATCAAACAATGAAATAAATTATTTTTCTTTCTTAATGTATTTGTTTAAATAAAAGCTTGTCTTTGATTTTTTTTAATTTTTCATCATTTTTGTATTTTTAAAATCTTGGAATATCTAAATGAAATTAGTTATCTCCGCCACTGCTGCACACAGGATTCCGCCGCAAGACTTTTTTGTGCTTCTGCAATTGATATTGGGAAAACTATAACCGATACATCCGATTGGATGACCTGCGCAGGCTGGGGGGAGTTGAAAAAATCACAGATTTAATTGAAAAAATTTCTGACAAATTTTACAGGTACCCTTGGACGCCTTCCAAATCAAAATCGTTCATACAGTGTACTCTTTTGATATATAGAACACTCTCTAAGAAATATAAACGCGGCTATTTTTTTCCTTCACAGAAAGATCAATTTTTTAGATTTCATGAGGGTAGAACCACCTCTTGGACGCCTCACAAATCGAAGTCGTTCATACAGTGTACTCTTCTGTTATATAAAACTATTTCTAAAAATATAAACGCTGCTATTTTTTTTCTACAGAGAAAAATCTATTTTTCAAGATTTTATGAGGGTGGACGCCTCCCAAATCGAAGTCGTTCATACAGTGTACTCTCCTGATATGTATATATAAGAAATATAAATGCGGCTATTTTTTACCTTCACAGAAAAAATCGATTTTTCAAGATTTCAAGGGGGTGGAACCACCCCTTGGACGCCTTCCAAATCGAAGTCATTCATACAGTGTACTTTTCTGATATATACAACACTCTCTAAGGATTATAAACGCGGCTATTTTTTTCCTTCATAGAAAATTCTTTTTTATAAGATTTTACGAGGGTGGACCACCCCTTGGACGCCTCCCAAATCAAAGTCTTCAACAGGTACTTTCGATATATAAACACCCTCTAAGAAAAAGCGGCTATTTTTTTCCTTCACAGAAAAATCGTTTTTTTAGGATTTCAAGGGGTGGAACCACCCCTTGGACGCCTCCCAAATCGAAGTTAACAGTGTACCCTTCTGGTGTATAGAATTATGAATGCGGCTTTTTTTTCCTTCACAGATTTTTTTTTTTAATTTTAAATATTTTAGAGTATAACTGGAAGCTCATCTATGGTTCAAATATCTTTCAAGGCAATGTATATGAACATCACATATAAGACGACATGCGGTAGCGATGAGAAACTCATTCCCAATTGTTCAATACTATATTCAATGTATTCTATTTATAACCGCCGCCACTGGTCGTTTGGCTGCTGGGGAAAAAATGGCTGCTGAAAAGTGGCTGCTAACTTCACACTGGTCTACCGCTAGAGGTTCATGATGCATGAGATAATTCATCTAATGAAAAGTAAATAATATGTGAGAAAAAGATCCTTTAAAATTCTACTCTGAAGTTTGGATATTGCTGGAATAGTTGGAACGTGCCAATATCATTCGTCAATTAACCATTTCGAAACAACTTTGCTATAATACTACGAAAGGAATGGCAACATATCGTGAAAGAATTATTGGCGGGAAAAATGAGAATATTTGAGGATATTGGTAATTGGAATATATTGGAGGAATATTGAAACTCAATATGTTGCAATAACGCCATGGACACATTTGTAAAATATTTCGGAAGCAAAATTTGCAAGACAAAACCTGTGAAAATTCAATCAATCCAGCGAGAAATTGAAAAGAAAAATCTTAGACATAATTATCGAAACTTTTGGTGTCTTCGTCCCCCAATCTCTGACTTTTATCCATGAAATTTGGCCGCGCTACAGGAGATAAACGTTCAACTTCATTTTTTATACAAAGAATAACTTTAGCAATTCAAAGGGACAATGCTTCTTCTGTAATGGGTACAATTCCTCCATCGCATCTACTGGATGAATTATTTTATCGTCCCAATTTTCCTACGGCATACATATCAGTCATCAAAGGATAATCAATCGCTCAATACCTTCCAAAAAATTAATACCAGTTTCTCTATCACCTTCTTTGATTTACAGGAACAATGAACCACTGAATTCTCCGATCAACAGAAGTGAGCATGTCATACCAACAAGAGAATCCATTTCTACATTTGGCCTAAGAGGAACCAGTGTGAAAACAGAAACGGTCGTCGCGCCAAAAACGAAATATTAGTATATGCGCAAGGGTATCATATGTTATTCCCTCAAAATCTTCCGAAATGAAATAGCAAGTGGAATTTTCTACAGTGATAGTGATGGTGATGAATGAAAGTTTACACACAATTATGATAAAAATATGATAATGGGTTACTAATAAATCATATTTATCAGTGGCTGTGACAATAACATACAAGATGGGATAAAAAGGGCGTATCTGGAAATTTATTTTCCACAGTACATTCAAAACGAGCTGAGAAAGCATACCTACCCCATTTCGGATTTTGTATCTCAATACTCACCCTGGAAATTACCCCCGAATTCAAAAAAATCTCCAAAACAGAGTTAATTCATCGTTTCAGGAAATTTCTTTTTCACTCTTCATTCAAAACGAGCTGTGAAAGCATGCCTACCCCATTTCAGATTTTGTGTCTCAATACTCACCCTGGAAACTAACTCCGTATTCAAAAAAATCTCCAAAACAGAGTTAATTCATCGTTTCTGGAAATTTCCTTTTCACTCTTTATTCGAAACGAGCTGATAAAGCATGCCTACCCCATTTCAGATTTTGTATCTCAATACTCACCCTGGAAACTACCCCCGTATTCAAAAAAATCTCCAAACCAGGTTAATTCATCGTTTCTGGATTTTTTTTTCACTCTATATTCAAAACGAGCTGAGGAAGCATACCTACATCATTTCGGATTTTGTATCTCAATACTCACCTTGGAAACTACCCCCATATTCAAAAAAATCTCCAGAACAGAGTTAATTGAACCACTGAATTCTCCGATCAACAGAAGTGAGCATGCCATACCAACAAGAGAATCCATTTCTACATTTGGCCTAAGAGGAACCAGTGTGAAAACAGAAACGGTCGTCGCGCCAAAAACGAAATATTAGTATATGCGCAAGGGTATCATATGTTATTCCCTCAAAATCTTCCGAAATGAAATAGCAAGTGGAATTTTCTACAGTGATAGTGATGGTGATGAATGAAAGTTTACACACAATTATGATAAAAATATGATAATGGGTTACTAATAAATCATAAGATCATATTTATCAGTGGCTGTGACAATAACATACAAGATGGGATAAAAAGGGCGTATCTGGAAATTTCTTTTTCACAGTACATTCAAAACGAGCTGAGAAAGCATACCTACCCCATTTCGGATTTTGTATCTCAATACTCACCCTGGAAATTACCCCCGAATTCAAAAAAATCTCCAAAACAGAGTTAATTCATCGTTTCTGGAAATTTCTTTTTCACTCTTTATTCAAAACGAGCTGTGAAAGCATGCCTACCCCATTTCAGATTTTGTGTCTCAATACTCACCCTGGAAACTATCTCCGTATTCAAAAAAATCTCCAAAACAGAGTTAATTCATCGTTTCTGGAAATTTCCTTTTCACTCTTTATTCGAAACGAGCTGATAAAGCATGCCTACCCCATTTCAGATTTTGTATCTCAATACTCACCCTGGAAACTACCCCCGTATTCAAAAAAATCTCCAAACCAGGTTAATTCATCGTTTCTGGGTTTTTTTTATTTTTTTTTCACTCTATATTCAAAACGAGCTGAGGAAGCATACCTACATCATTCCAGATTTTGTATCTCAATACTCACCCTGGAAACTACCCCCTTATTCAAAAAAATCTCCAAAACAGAGTTACTTCATCGTTTCTGGAAATTTATTTTTCACTCTATATTCAAAACGAGCTGAGGAAGCATACCTACCCCATTTCTGATTTTGTATCTCAATACTCACCCTGGAAACTACCCCCGTATTCAAAAAAATCTCCAAAACAGAGTTAATTCATCGTTTCTGGAAATTTCCTATTCACTCTATATTCAAAACGAGCTGATAAAGCATGCCTGTCTGTGATACTGAATACATGAATTGAATGATGTTCCTTATAGAAATAAATTTTATCGAGACTATAATATATATATATATATATATATATATATATATATATATATATATATATATATATATAAAGGTTCAATACTATGTGCAGTAAAGATATTTTTATAAAAAATATGTAAATTATTTCAAATGAATGCTGCTGCGGCTGTTGTTGTTTTCTTATATTAATCACTATCGATGTTTCATTTCTTGTATTATAGGCAATATTTTATCCGAATTATATTTTCTAAGAATGTTGGTACTTTTTGCTTACCATTGAGATTTCAGGCCGAGCATAATTTTTTGTTGAGTTTTCATTTCCTATTTTATTTCAATTCAGAATATATATATATATATATATAATAAAATGTGTTGAATAAAGGAGTTTTTTTTTATCCACAACATACATATGTTTTGAAAAGACACTGGAAAATAAATTTCGAAAATTGGTGGATTTACTCTGTCCTGGGATTTTTTTGAATACGGGGGTAGTTTCCAGGGTGATTGTTGAGATAAAAATCCGAAATGGGGTAGGTACGTTTTCTCAGCTCGTTTTGAATATAGAGTGAAAAAGAAATTTCCAGAAACGATTAATTAACTCTGTTTTGGAGATTTCTTTGAATACGGGGGTACTTTCCAGGGTGAGTATTGACATACAAAATCCGAAATGGGGAAGGTATGCTTTCTCAGCTCGTACTGAATATACGGTAAAAAAGAAATTTCCAGATACGCCCTTTTTATCCCATCTTGTATGTTATTGTCTCAGCCACTGATAAATATGATCTTATGATTTATTAGAAACACCATTATAATATTTTTATCATAATTGTGTGTAAACTTTCATTCATCATCATCCCCATCATAATATTGTAGAAAATTCCAATTGCTATTTCATTTCGGAAGATTTTGAAGAAATAACATATGACACCCTTGCTCATATACTAATATTTCGTTTCTGGCGCGACGACCGTTTCTGTTTTCACACTGGTCTAAGAGGATTGGAAAATGTATCCCCAGTAGCACACCAATAGTTTAAAAATATTATAATTACATATTGGCCCAATAGAGAAAAGGCGAGATTAGTTTTTAAGGGTGCAATATATTTCTTCCATATTAAATCTTCATTGAAAATACACATTATACCAATACTTTCTAGATATATTGGACCTATAATGGGAAAACATATTGGTTCAATCACTTTTCTCAGTGTAGGTAGGTACAATATACCTGTAACATATTGGTCCAATTGCTTTTTTCAGTGTAGGTACGATATGCCTTGAAAATATTGTCCCAATATACCTGTAACATATCGGTCCAGTCATATTGATACAATATTTTCAATAAAAATTAAATATTAAAGAAATATATTGGACCATTGAGACCATTTGAAAATCGCTTTCTCTGTTGGTCAATATGTGATCATAATGTTCTTTTCGGTCTGAAATATAGAGTTGTGTACCTAATATTTGAAATCTGAAAGTGATGATTTTTTTTTATTCGCTTATATTTTTTTTTTAAATGAAAATTACTTTTCGAGTCCAACAAGCCGTTATTGTGATCGATACGCCCATTGATGGATTCAAAGATTCACCAAAATGTACTCTACGTTTAGGAAACTTATATATAAAGCTAAGGAAAAAACTTTAAATTTAGAATACTTCATTTCATTCAATTCAAATAACATAAAAACTCTTTGAAGCTTTCATCATGATTATCGTTCCCAGCTATGTGATTGGAAGATATTGCCACGGGTACATTATTCTGCTCAAAATTGAGTGATTCATTGGATGAATCGCCTATGAAATAATTTGTGAGATCTTCAACTTCGCTCTCATATTCATCAGACTCCTTCTCACAATTTTTACTATTACTGGAAACATTTCATTGAACATATCTTTTTTTTTTCACTTTAGATGGACCTGCTATTTCTTCCATAGACCTATTAACACTTCTATATTTTGCATTATATTTTTTGTCCGCCATAGATGCGTATACCTACCGAGAAAAACAAGAATTATTTTTCTCTGTATCTTTTGAACTTTGCATATTCTTAGGATAAGCTGGTTGAGAAAAGGTAGGCCAAAAACATGAAATGTATCTTCAAATCTTTACTGACCCTACTCATCAATGGTTATCATCCTAAGGAATCAAAACATTTCTAATTTCTTTGTACCTAATATAGTTACTTTTCATAAGGATTTCAATCAAAATACACCATCAAAACACTAATAATATATATAGGTATGCTTATTTTATTATGAAATCTATGAAGAAATCAGAAATTCATTGTTGAGAAAAATTTGGTAGGTAGGAGATATCTTTTTACATTTGATATATTTTTCAAAGGTAGGTGTATCCTCTTGTAAATTAACGAATCATACTGTAACGTTAATAAACTTAACTTGGTTTTAATAATTTATTTCACACTTAAATCTACAACTTAATTTATATTACGCCACTGTATAGCTCGATGGTTTGGGCTCGTTCAGACTGTCTGACTCCACTTGAGGGTTGCCTATTTATCTCCGATACAGCATTCTCGATGTTTCGAATTCTTTCAGTTGGCGACCGGCCTGTTCCAATTGTTTCCAATATTGACCGTTGTTTTCCGTGGCAGAGCGCACTGGATGGTTCTCGGATATCTCCGGGGATGATCTCATCGTTGTCGATGGCAACGCGTGAGGCGACAGGTCCGGCCTAGGTTCGTTACATTGCCCCCTTCTTAAAGACATTTCGTCCCGAAATTTCATCCTTGGAGTGTGACGATATCTGCATGACTCCCCATATCTGCACCGTGAAGTTCGATGGAAGTAACACTCCACGGTCTTCATGATCGGTCGTGGAAGAGGGTTACAGCAAACCAAAATCTTGACGCCGCTGGATCTGAATATCGCCTCCAGCATACTTCTTATGACTCTCCAGTCCAACCCATCAATACCACAGGATAATTTTGGAATTGCTAGATCCACCAGATTCTGGTCCACCATAGTATCTCTTAGTTTGGTGAGACTCTTCCAGACATCTTCATAGGACGGTTTATCTTGGGAATGCCTCTTGGTAACTAGGTAGTAGATGTTTCTCTGGCCTTTCTTCAACTGTAGCACCCCACCAACTTCTGGATTCTGCTCCGCAGTGTTTGGAGTTGACCAAATTTCTTGGAGAACACTACGGCGATGCCTCTGGACATTCGAAGATCTTCTGCCACACAGTGCGCTAGTGCGTAGTCAGCAGGCACCTCGAAAGGTCTCGTGACTCCTCTCTAGTAACCCCATGTAGAACTTTCTGCCCGTTTGAATACAAGGACATAAACTTCTCGAACGTCATATCATCCTCCGGTGGCTTGAGGGTGCGAACTTGGTCATGGTTTCCAGCGTAAGGGCCAACCTGTTGAAATGGACGACCCTTGGTTTCCCTCGGGGTGGCTTATGGATTCGGTACACAAGGTCGTTTATCCTTTTCACGATTTTATACGGGCCTTCCCACGAGTTCCGCAACTTTGGTGATAGTCCACGACGACGTTTGGGGTTGTACAGCCAAACCAGGTCATCAACCTTAAATCCTCCAGCGTCGGCCTTGATGTCATAGGTCTTCTTCATTTTATCGCTGGCACTCTGGATGTTCAACCGGACTCGTTCGTGGATGTCGTCCATTCTCTGCCGAAGTTTGCTGACGTAGTCCTCTCCCGCAGCGTCTTGTCCTGGCGGTATCCCAAACTTCAGGTCACAAGGCAGTCGCAGTTCTCGGCCCATTATAATACTAGCAGGAGTTTGACCGGTTGACTCGTGTACTGCGGATCGATAGGCCATCAGTCACAGGTAGTGGTAGTTCTCGGCCCATTATAATACTAGCAGGGTTTGCATCGTTCCACCATTCCATCGGACTGCGGATGTAGGGCCGTGGTTCTTGTCTTGCGGATGTCTGGGCGTAGACATATTTCTTGGAAAAGGTTGGATTCGAAATTTCTGCCTTGATCCGAGTGCAGCTCCATTGGAATACCGAATCGACATATCCATTCTTTCACCAAGACGTCGGCGACGGTGATGGCTTCCTGGTTGGGCAGGGCATAGGCTTCCGCCCACTTACTGAAGTAGTCCATTGCCACAAGGATGTATTTATTCCCGTGGTCGGATACGGGAAACGGGCCGGCGATGTCAATGGCGATTCTCTCGAACGGGCTGCCTACGTTGTACTGACGCATCGGGGCCTTGGGTCGTATTCGAGGTCCATTGCTAGCAGCGCATACAGCGCACTTTCTGCACCAGTCCTGGACGTCAGCTTGACAATTGGCCCAGTAAAACCGTTGCCTCACTTTCTGCAGGGTCTTCGTCACTCCCAGATTCCCCGGCGAACTCCCAGATGTCCTCCGGCGACTGTCTTCCCCACCAATATCGGCCTCCAACACCCGTTTCAGGATCCCATTGTCCAGAATAAGAGAGTTCCATTGTGCCCAATAGGACTTAACAGCCGGCGAGTAACCTGCGACTTCCTGCCATGATGATCTTCGATTGCCCTTCTTCCAGCTGACGACTAAGCCAAGGTCGGGGTCTCTCTTGGTCTTTCTGGATCTTGCTGTCATTCCAGTTGTCATCCATTGCCGCGGTTCTACAAAGTGTTGCTTCTTTCTCTTCTGCTCGTCGGCAATGTGAGCAATCATCTGGACATGGTCTTCGCGACAAGGCATCTGCATTCTTATGGCTAGTTCCGGCTCGATGTTCGATCTCGAAATCGAATTCTTGGAGTCTCTCGATCCAACGTGCTACTTGACCCTCAGGATTTTTGAACTGTAAGAGCCATTTGAGAGCTGCATGGTCAGTTCTCAACAGGAATCTTCTTCCATACACGTACTTGTAGAAGTGTTCCACTCCCTTTACAACAGCTAACAGCTCTCGCCTGGTGACACAGTAATTGCGCTCTGGTTTGCTAAGCGTCTTGCTGAAATAACCAATGACCTTCTCCTGTCCCTCCTGGATCTGAGATAGGACAACTCCAAGTCCCACGTTGCTGGCGTCCGTATCCAAAATGAATTTCCCTTTGGGTAGGGGATAGCTCAGTACAGGTGCGTTGATCAAAGCTCCTTTCAGCTTCCTGAATGAGTCTTGACATTCTTCGGACCACTGGAACTTTGTTTGGCCCTCCGTGAGCCTGGTCAGTGGTTTAGCGATGTTGGCAAATCCCAGCACATATCGGCGATAGTATGTGCATGAGCCAAGGAAACTTCGAAGTTGGTGAATGTCTTTTGGGATGGGCCAATCCTTAACAGCTTTGATCTTCTGGTCATCCACTGCTACTCCTTCCCCAGAGACAACGTGGCCGAGGTATCGTACTTCTTTTTGGAACAGATAGCATTTCTTAGGAATCAGCTTCAATCCGGAGTTCCTCAGTCGCAGGAATACTTCCTCCAAGTTTTTCACGTGGTCCTCGAACGATCTGCCGACCACAATTATGTCGTCGAGATACACTAGACACGTGTTCCATGAGAGTCCCTTCAGCAATGTCTCCATCAATCTTTCGAATGTGGCGGGAGCATTACAGAGCCCGAATGGCATAACGGTGAACTGCCACAATCCTGAGCCGATGGTAAAAGCAGTCTTTTCTCGATCTTCCTGATCCAGTTCTACTTGCCAATATCCACTCTTCAGATCAAGGGTCGAGAAAATCGTGGAACCAGCCAACGTGTCTAGGGTGTCATCTATTCTCGGGAGAGGGTAACTGTCCTTCTTCGTGACATTATTAAGTTGGCGATAGTCTACACAAAAGCGTGTCGATCCATCCTTTTTCTTCACCAGTACGACTGGAGAGGACCAGAGACTGTCAGATGGTTCGATAACTCCTTCTTTTCCCATATCGCTGACTATTTTGTCAGCCTCTTCCTTCTTGGCAAGAGAAAGTCTTCTTGCTGATTGCCGGATCGGCCGAGCACCTCCAGTATCAATTTTGTGCTGGACCACATTAGTTCGACCCCCTTTTCCTGGTCCGGTATCGAAGATGTCTTGGTACTTTTTGACTAAATCTCTTAGTTTGGGCTGTTGAGCTGGTTTTATGTCTTTGGAAGAGATGGCAACTAATTTTTCTAGTTCTGTGGGTAAGTTGTTGGGTTGGCTAATCGTACCCCGTACGCCCCGGATCACAGATGAAACTGACGAGCAGTGCCCCAAAATTGTTCCTTTTTTCAAGGTCACTGGGAAATAATTGACATTCATGACCCTTACCGGCACAAATTTGTCAGCACGCAACAAGGTCTTCCCTAGTGCAATCCCTCGTCCAATTTTCTCATCATGAAGTTTGGGCTGGAATATCACCACGTCTCCACTGCTCGCACTCCCGTCCAGGCGAGCCTCCAGAATGGTTTCAGCCCTCTCAGGTACGCTTACATCTTCAGCCAACAGCACACGGATCAACTCCTCACTCCTCCCATGAAGCACCAGCTCTTCTCCGTTGACACGTAGGACGCCGTCTTTGAAATCCAATTCAAACCCTCTGGAATTCATGATGTCCATTCCGATGATTGCATCGTCTTCGATGTCCGCTACAAGTGCCTGATGTTTCACTTTAGTGCTGCCCAAAATTATTTCAATCGGTAGCTCACCATATACCGTAGCTGGCTCCCCTGTTGCTGTGCGTAGCTTCCAAGTTGTCGGTTCAATCCGTTCCGGTGTTCTGGCAAAGGAAGGCCCGAGAATTGTCCTAGTCGCACCTGTATCTAGCAGCATGGTGCAAGGCTCGTTATTGATGAGACCGTCTACGAAGACACCTTTGTTCTGTCGTTGAAGGATAGCGACATATGCGTTGTTAACCGGGGCTTGCCGGACACATGCCGACGATTGCCCCTTCTCGTCGACCTTCTTTAGTTTTCCTGCATCGGGGTCGATGAATGTTGGACATTTGCTACGCACATGTCCAATTCTGCCACAATTCCGGCATCTTATCTGTCTTTTCTCAGGCAACACTTCCTTCATCACTTTCCTTATGGCAGCTTCCAAATTAGCAGGCTCCTGTGAGTCTTCCTCAATCATTCGGACTTTACTCTGGCTTTTGCAAGATTGTTTCGCTGCCTCGAATTCCAAAGCGCGTGCCAGTGCGTCTACGAGATGTGTTGGACGGGCTAGTGTCAACGCTTGTCTGGTTTCTTGGTCACGGAGTCCATCCAGGAATGCTTGAACCGCTAGTCGCTCCATTACATTTTCTGGTGTGGCTAGATATGCGAGACGAACCAAGCGTGCAATGTCAGTTTCGAATTCTTGTAAGGATTCGCCCGATTTTTGGCAGCGATTTTTCAGTTGGGAGTGGTATACGTGTTCCAAATGGGCGTGGCCATATCGTAATTCTAGATGTTTAATCAGCTGATCATAGTCCTCCTGTTCTTGGGCGGTGAGAGTTTGTAGAATATTTGTCGCTTCTCCACGTAATGCAAGTGTCAGTGCTACAGCTCTTTCCCCTGCATTCCATCCGTTTGCTTTGGCCGCTGCTTCAAACTGCCGGCGGTAATTTGCCCATGGAGTTTTTCCGTCGAACTGAGGCGGCTTCATGAAAAGATTCCCTATTTCTGAAATGACCTTGACATCTTTTATACCCTCTTGAACTTTATCCACGTTCAAACTCAAGTCCAGCATTGCATTTTCGTTAACCATCTCTGTGGAGGACGCACTATTGATTTGTTTTTCCAGCTTACTGATCGTTTCCTTTATTTTGTCCATTTCTGCCTCGATTCCGTCTTTGATTTCATCGCTGATTATTTCCTTCATCTTGTCCATCTCTGCCTCGACCCCATCTTTGATTTCATCTACCTCCGTGTTCATTTGCTCCCTAATTTTATCTATCTCTGTCTCAACGGTTCCCATTCTTTCTTCTAGAAAATTAGCCACACCACACAATTCTTTTTTTAGGCCTTCTGTGTTTTCCAGGAACTTCTCTTCCAGGCTTCTTGAATTTTCTAGAAGCTTCTCTTCCAGATTTCTAGAATTTTCTTGAAGCTTCTCTTCCAGATTTCTAGAATTTTCTTCAAGCTTCTCTTCCAGATTTCTAGCATTTTCTTCCAAGCTTCTTGAATTTTCTAGAAGCTTCTCTCCCAGATTTCTAGAATTTTCTTGAAGCTTCTCTTCCAGATTTATGGAATTTTCTTCAAGCTTCTCTTCCAGATTTCTAGCATTTTCTTCCAAGCTTCTTGAATTTTGTTGCAGTTCTTCTTTCACGGATTTAGTAGTTTCTTCGAGTTTATTCATTACCAAACTTAAATCACCTCCGGGAACTTCGAATAAAAATGTTTCGGGGTCCTCACCTTCTTGTATAAGTCCTTCTGCAAGTCTTTCCTGGAGTACTTGCTTTTTACCCGTTGTTTCCAGTTCCCTTTCCTCCAATTCCTGTTTCAATTCCGCTACCTTCAAGTCCGCAAGGCGCACTTTTCTTGAACACATTTTGTCTTTGACGAGGTATCAGTCTGTTTCACACGAAAAAGTTAAAAAGAAAAAGTTTATCAGTTTGTTAAAAATTCACTTCGCGAATTCTTTTCACGCGAAGAGTGTATCAGTTTATATTCCCACGCACAATTGTCCACTTGCGAAAACCGGGCCACTGTCTATTTTCTGTTTCACGCGAACAGTGTATCAGTTTATATTCCCACGCACAATTGTCCACTTCGCGAAAACCGGGCCACTGTCTATTTTGGGCGTACAAAAGGTCTATCAATTTATTTTTCTGACTATCCACTCCACGATCACTTGTTTATTTTCAAAATCTCACTTCCGACACCAATTGTAACGTAAATAAACTTAACTTGGTTTTAATAATTTATTTCACACTTAAATCTACAACTTAATTTATATTACGCCACTGTATAGCTCGATGGTATGGGCTCGTTCAGACTGTCTGACTCCACTTGAGGGTTGCCTATTTATCTCCGATACAGCATTCTCGATGTTTCGAATTCTTTCAGTTGGCGACCGGTGTTCCAATTGTTTCCAATATTGACCGTTGTTTTCCGCGGCAGAGCGCACTGGATGGTTCTCGAATATCTCCGGGGATGATCTCATCGTTGTCGATGGCAACGCGTGAGGCGACAGGTCCGGCCGGTTTTCGACTCCACTTAGGGTGCCTATTTATCTCGGTACGGCAAATATTATTGATGAAGTTTGAGATAATATGGTGTAGTCACTTTTATTTGAGGTTAGACCAAAGATTATGTAGGTGCCTATTTCTTTGATCGGAGTATAAGCTCCAATCTGGTAGCATAAGAATGGAAATTGTGCTAGACGTTTTGAATTGAATAAATAGTCGATATTTGACTTTGCTAACGTATTTGGATGTTGAGGAGAAAAACACGCCGAACCATATCCATCCACTTCAACTGAAATAAATTGTTATTACCTTAGCGGGTGGTGTGAATTTCGTCACTTGAACTTTCTAAACACTTATCACTATATAATCACTGAGAATAGTACAACAATTCGCATGCACCTAACTTCTTTCCGAAAGAAATCAGGGAATCATAGCGGAACTACACATAACCTTCACACAAATCAACATGTTTTGATTTTTGAGCCGGTGTGCTGCGTACGGCGTTCGCGAATTTGTTGCCATATGCACCTTCTTTCTGCTGTTTCAGGGCGTTGCCAAATCTCGAAATTCACGCAATTTGAACTATCCGTCACATTGGTTTTCTTTGTGGTATGTGATTTGGTAAGTTTTCAGTATGCATTTATAGCATAGTTGTATTATATTGAAACCTATCACAAAATTGCACCATATCAATATGTGGATGATATTATCAACTTTGAAAACATTACTCCTTCAAGGCTTATATATTTTTCACCCAATGGAATTAAAATATAATCCTGAAGACCGACTCTATGTTTGTAAAATATATCAATATCTAGAGGGGGGATTGGCGCGGTGGGTTAGCGTCCGACTCATGATCGAAAGGTCGTGAGTTCGATTCTCGGCCAGGGCAGAAATTTTTCATTTAATTTGAGAGAATTAAATGTTAAATTTCGTAGCCGGGCCGAGGATGATCCTCGACGATTCGCTGTTGCGTTCAAATTAACAGTGCTGCTCCTAGGTGGCGTATGGAGTTAGTAACAAGGCCTACCCAGAATACTGTGTGAATGATACATTCTATGTTGTGATTGTCTTGAAATAAATTAATATGGGATGCAGTATTGCTTAGAGCAAGACAACCTGCATCCCATCATACAATAATAATATTCCACTTGTGTCTGGCCGAATGACGAAATGTCCAAGCCAAAAAAAAAAAAAAAAATCAATATCTATATATAATAAAATATAATTACGGTATATATCCATGAATGGACCAATAGGTATATGAATGAAAAGAAGTCATTATTACTCCTTCTATGCTTATATATACAGTGTCACTCATGAAGTTCGCAACATATGGAAGTTTTTTTTATTAAGAGGTATAATGAAAATTTGACTCCGCAATTAGTTTGTGCTTGAAAAATGAGTGAAAAACAGCATCTTTCCTTCTGTCATGTGCTACTCTAAACCTGTCAAATTTGAATTTTTTTTCGAAAATCCTCAAAAAATCAGTTTTTTTTTTAGAAATTTCGAAAAATGCCAAAGAAAAAAGTTGCTTAGTTTCCAATTTTATACCTTTCCTCCAGATTTGGACTCTCTATTGTCAGTTCGACTTTTTTCCAATTTTTTTTATTTTTCGAATCTATCGCTTTACCGATTCGAACGAAACATGATTAAAATTCCATGATTTTGATGAATACGAGACTTCGAAATCATATCTTGCCCAGAAAATACTCACATTGGCCTGTTACCAGAAAAAAAAATAAATGCACCTCCAGAAATTCGTCTTTGTTGTTGCAAAGTTCATCTAGTTTCTTCATTTCATTGTGAAACTGATTCGGATTTTCGAAGTATGGACGTTAATATGTAAGTAATCGAATAAACGAATTTCTCTTCATTCTTATTACACTCGTATTTCTTTTTTTGATAGATTTCATCCGGTTTGATTATTTTTCTGACCAATAATTCAGTTACAAACAAATCCGAAATATCATACTTTTCTGTAAACTAAACAATGACCTACAGTTTCATAATTATTCAAAAGACTTTCGTTCTAGCGATATGTGTTGAACATGATATAAACTTTCGTGATTTTAAACAATACAAGACTAATGCAACATTTCGGGTAGAACATAGTACAATTGATCGAATCAAAATAAGATTTTCCCTTAGTAGGCTTTTGAAACAACTTTTTTGTCTTGGTTATTGTCAAATAATTGCATTTAATTAATGGAGTTGTTTTGTGTACAAATTTTCCTACATTTATAATTCACAAATAAGTTTTATGTATAATGTTATCCACACAAGACAAAGTGGAAATCGTTCTTTTATGTGGTGAGAATGTGCCATATCCAGATGTTGCTTGTATTTTCAATCACCGGCATCCAGGAAGAAATATTCACTTTAGTACCGTGGGAAGGATATTGAAAACATTCGAAGAAACTGGCTCTGTGGGCAATCGTTTCAAGAAACCACATAATCCAATAAGGTATATATACTCTTAAAGAAAGAGATTTCGAAATTCGAGCAGGATTTTAATTTTGGTTTCTAAGTGAGAGAGAAAATGATATCACATTTCCCTACAGGATTTTATGGACAGACGAGGCAACAATAATCCAAATTTTGTGATAGAATGCCGTGACCAATATTCATCCAAGACAAATGTGTGGTGTGGTTTATTACGTAACCAAATAATTGGACCAATATTTTTTAGAGAAAATTTGAACGCAGACATGTACAGAAATTTAATTATGAATCAGTTGCCTGAAGTTTTGGATAATCTGCCTCTGATGAAATTTGTGGTATCAGCTTGACGAGGCACCGATCCACCAAACGGTAGAAGTGAAACAGTGTCTCAGTCAGATGTTTAGGGGCAAAGTGATAGGACGAGATTGGGAAGATTATTGGCCACCAAGATCACCGGGCTTATCTCCAATGGACTTTTTTCTATAGGGTTATCTGAAACAAAAAGTGTATAAGCACAGACCATTTGCAAACAAAGAACATTTAGAGAATACCATTCGTGAGTGTTGTGGTAATATAAATCCCATATTTATTAAAAATGCCACAAAGTCTGTGAATGAAAAGACTATAATTGGTATAGAACGGGAAGGACGGCAGACTGAATGATTAATTTGGGTTCTTTATAAGATTATTGAGATAAATCAATGAATGTTACGATGTTTTGTTGTGAATTTGGTTATAGTTATTTTGGTTTAATGTTTTTTACACATCTAAAGGTGAGAATAAAGAATATGAGATTTATGAAATTAATTCAAGAAACGTTGCGAAAAATTATTAATTGCTCGAAAATAACATCAAACAGTTTACATCCAACAGTCACACTGTTGGGTGTGAACTACATCAAAATATTTCGAACTCATCCGCAGCTAACGGGATACAAATCTGTTAAAAAAAGAAATACGAATGTAATAAGAATGAAGAGAAATTCGTTTATTTGATTACTGACATATTAACGTCCATACTTCGAAAATCCGAATCAGTTACACAATGAAATGAAAAAACTAGATGAACTTTGCAAAAACAAAGACGAATTTCTGGAGGCATTTTTTTTTTCTGGTAAAAGGCCAATGTGAGTATTTTCTGGGCAAGATATGATATTGAAGTCTCGTAATCATCGAAATTATGGAATTCGAATCATGTTTCGTTCGAATCGGTAGAGCGAAAGATTCTAAAAATTAAAAAAATTGGAAAAAAGTCGAAGTTCGAAATTTCTAAAAAAA
This sequence comes from Gonioctena quinquepunctata, assembly GCA_018342105.1. Taxonomy (NCBI): domain Eukaryota; kingdom Metazoa; phylum Arthropoda; class Insecta; order Coleoptera; family Chrysomelidae; genus Gonioctena; species Gonioctena quinquepunctata. The sequence goes on along the minus strand of JAFIRS010003787.1, from coordinate 13,262 downwards.
AACTATTTTTGAGGATTTTCGAAAATAATGTCAAATTTGACAGGTTTAGAGTAGCACATGATAAAAGGAAAGAGGCTGTCTTTCACTCATTTTTCAAGCACAAACTAACTGTGGAGTCGAATTATCATTATATCTATTAATACAAAAAACTTCCATATGTTGCGTACTTTATGTGTGACACTGTATATACAGGGTGATTCAAAAGTACTTTGACAAACTTCAGGAAGTGATTTCTCACAATATTCTAATATGAATTGTTCAAATAAATATATGTCCGGAAACGCTAGGGGGGCGCCACCTACATGTCTTTTATTTTGAAGATTCATAACTTTTTTGAGCGTACTTCTAGCACATTTTTAAGTTAATTCCTCTTTCATATCTACGTAAAAAAGATACCCTTGTTACAAGTCGCTATAAGCAACCGTTTTCTACATATTTGGACTTTAAAAGTCGATTATATGATAATCGATGCGAGTTGAAGTTATTACCATTATTTGTCATTTTTCACAAGAATGCTCAGGAAATGAATTTGACGTTTAAATAAGTAGTTTTTTTCTGTAGGGGGCGCCACCTATTCTATTTATTTCTACTCGTTTGAAATAGTTATTTTTTTATCAAGGGTTCAAAATCTGTATTTGTTTTCATAAAATTTGCAAGAAATATCAACATTTTATTTCAAGATATTTTAAATATGTAGAAAAAAATAAAATGAAGGAAACTAAATTGTATTCAAATAAATTCTTCAAAGTGTCCACCTTCAGCGGAGATACAGGCATTCAGTCTTCTAGTCATTGAATCTCGTACCCGCTCAAAAATTATTGGTGTGTTTCTTATTGTTTCACAGGCGTATACTATTCGGTTTCTCAGATCTTCCTCGTTTGCTACTGGAGTTTTATAAACTAGTAACTTCAAATGTGCCCAAAAATAAAAATCTTGCGAGTTTAGATCTGGGGACCTTGGTGCCCACGCCTGGTTAAGTTCTTCTACACCCCTACCGATCCATCGATTTGGATAGACAGTGTTGAGGAATTCCCAGGCTACAACGCTAAAATGGGCCGGAGCCCCATCATGCATACACCACATGCGGATACGAATTTCTTATGGTAGATTCTGAAGTAGTCCCGGCAATTCATTTCCTAAAAAGTCTCTGTAAGTTGCGCCATTCAGTCGGAACGGAAGAAAGAAAGGACCTATCAAGTAATTATCAATTATGGCCGCCCATACATTTACAGAACATTGATACTGATTATGTCTTTCACTAACTGCGTGCAGATTCTCAGGAGCCCAAACATGGTTGTTATGGAAGTTTGTGATAGCATCACAGGAGAAGTTTGCCACATCCGTGAAGAGTACATATCTTAAAAATTGAGGATTTCCAGCCAATTTTCTCAAAAACCACTGACACATAGTAATGCGTTGGGGAAAGTCTCGTGGCAAAAGAGCTTGTACCCTTTGAATATGGTATGGGTGAAATTGTTGATCGTGGATCATTATCCAAACTGTGGACTGAGTAGAATTGAGAGCTTCAGCAATTATTCTTGAACTTGTTTCTGGATTCTCCACGAGAGCGTACAAAACAGCTTCTTCCAATTCTGGGGTTCGGACCGCTCGTGGTCTTCCAATAATATCAGCTGCCCTCTCAAAGCTACCTGTTTCTGCCAAACGACGGTGGAAACTGGTAAATGTTGGAGCTGAAGCATTCTTGTGAAAAATGCAAAATAATGGTAATAACTTCAACACGCATCGATTATCAAATACTCGACTTGAAATTTTCAAGTCCAAATATCTAGAAAACGGTTGCTTATAGCGACTTGTAACAGGGGCAGCTTTTGTACGTAGATATGATAAAGGATTTGATTTTTTTACTGGAAAATGTGCTAGAAGTACGCTCAAAGAAGTTATGAATCTTCAAAAAAGAAAAAGACGTGAAGGTGGCGCTCCCTACGAGTAAGAGCAATAATAACATCAGGTTCGAATTCGACACCTCAAAAAACCTCTCAATACCAATTTTCGTTTAATTAAGGTAAGTATTTCGAAAGTTATTCAAAAAAAGCTAAAATAAAAATAAAACTTTCTTGGAAACGAATTTGCACAATTCATATTAGAATATTGTAAGGAATCGCCTCCTGAAATTTGTCAAAGTACTTTTGAATCACCCTGTATATGTTTTACCCAATGAAATTAAAATATATTTCTTAAGATCGACGCTATATATGTTTATTAATATATCAATATCTATAATAAAATGTAATTACGATGAATATCCATGAATGGACCAATATATGGATTGAAACACCGGTTTTGAAGATATTGGTCCTATATAGCTAATATAATTCTACCCAATGTAAGATGAGAGGTTTAAGCCAATCAAATGCCAATATTGGCTACAAGTTCCCAATATTGGGCCTGTAAAAGATCTACCACTACCAATCACGTATAAATATCGGGCCAATATGTTGTGCTACTGTGGTAGAAAATACCCAGGTTTTGTTGAAATTTTTTAAGAATGGTTTTTGTATGGAGGATTTTATTACTACTTTATCGAGAATGAGAGGAGATCTAGTGAAATCTTTAAAAAAAATTATGGCAAATATCTGAAGTCCTGATTCTCTCGGAAAATGGTGAATATTTTACATTTCATCCGTCTATTCAGAAATGTTGCTCCTTCCTTTAATTATAACGCACTAGCAGATTCGAAGGAGTTTCTAAGATATCTTCTCATAGGTTTACATGAAGATTCGAATAACTCGAGAGCACAGAATCATCCATCACCAAACGATTTTGGTATCAAGAATGATAATAAAAAAGCTTTCATTTCTTGGACAAGATATCTGTCTATCCATAATTCCAAAATTGTGGATACATTTTCCGGTCAGCTGAAGTCTATATTGAGATGCATTTACTTCTGAACTTTCCTTGGTTCTTTCAATCGCTATTCCAGACTTGCCAAACGTCGTGAATTCAACAGAATGTATTGAACTGTTGACAGAGAAAAAGACTTTGACTGACCATGCAGTCCCATATTGTTCGACTTGGAAGATAATTCAAAAGATGATTGGTATAAAAACATTTCGAAAAATCTTAGATATACATTTGGAACGCGTTTCTTCCCATGTGGGTTCCTTTCAAGAACTGAACTGTAATTTTCTTGAATGCATTATCCTTCAAATTATCTAAACTGCTTTCCGATGATATTGTAACGAACCTAGGCCATACCTGTCGCCTCGCGCGTTGCCATCGACAACGATGAGATCATCCCCGGAGATATTCGAGAACCATCCAGTGCGCTCTGCCGCGGAAAACAACGGTCAATATTGGAAACAATTGGAACACGCCGGACGCCAACTGAAAGAATTCGAAACATCGAGAATGCTGTATCGGAGATAAATAGGCAACCCTCAAGTGGAGTCAGGACAGTCTGAACAAGCCCATACGATCGAGCTATACAGTGGAGTAGTAATATAAATTAAGTTGTAGATTAAGTGTGAAATAAATTAGTAGAACCAAGTTAAGTTTATTTACGTTACAATTGGTGTCGGAAGCGAGATTTTGAAAATAAACAAGTGATCGTGGAGTGGATAGTCAGAAAAATAAATTGATAGACCTTTTTGTACTCCCAAAATAGACAGTGGCCCGGTTTTCGCGAAGTGGACAATTGTGCGTGGGAATATAAACTGCTACACTGTTCGCGTGAAACAGACAATAGACTGGTGGCCCGTGGAAAAGAATTCGCGAAGTGAATTTTAACAAACTGATAAACTTTTCGTGTAAAACAGACTGATACCTCGTCAAAGACAAAATGTGTTCAAGAAAAGTGCGCCTTGCGGATTTGAAGGTAGCGGAATTGAAACAGGAATTGGAGGAAAGGGAACTGGAAACAACAGGTAAAAAGCAAGTACTCCAGGAAAGACTTGCAGAAGGACTTATACAAGAAGGTGAGGACCCCGAAACATTTTTATTCGAAGTTCCCGGATTTAAGTTTGGTAATGAATAAACTCGAAGAAACTACTAAATCCGTGAAAGAAGAACTGCAACAAAATTCTATAAATCTGGAAGAGAAGCTTTCTAGAAATCTGGAAGAGAAGCTTCGAGAAAATTCAAGAAGCCTGGAAGAGAATGCTAGAAATCTGGAAGAGAAGCTTCAAGAAAATTCTAGAAATCTGGAAGAGAAGCTTCTAGAAAATTCAAGAAGCCTGGAAGAAAATTCAAGAAGCCTGGAAGAAAATGCAAGAAGCCTGGAAGAGAAGTTCCTGGAAAACACAGAAGGCCTAAAAAAAGAATTGTGTGGTGTGGCTAAATTTCTAGAAGAAAGAATGGGAACCGTTGAGACAGAGATAGATAAAATTAGGGAGCAAATGAACACGGAGGTAGATAAAATAAAGGAAACGATCAGTAAGCTGGAAAAACGAATTAATAGTGCGCCCTCCACAGAGATGGTTAACGAAAATGCAATGCTGGACTTGAGTTTGAACTTGGATAAAGTTCAAGAGGGTATAAAAGATGTCAAGGTCATTTCTGAAATAGGGAAGCTTTCCATGAAGCCGCCTCAATTCGACGGAAAAACTCCATGGGAAAATTACCGCCGACAGTTTGAAGCAGGGGCCAAAGCAAATGGATGGAATGCAGGGGAAAGAGCTGTAGCACTAACACTTGCATTACGTGGAGAAGCGACGAATATTCTACAAACTCTTACCGCCCAAGAACTGGAGGACTATGATCAGCTGATTAAACATCTAGAATTACGTTATGGCCAGGCCCATTTGGAACACGTATACCACTCCCAACTGAAAAATCGCTGCCAGAAATCGGGCGAATCCTTACAAGAATTCGAAGCTGACATTGCACGCTTGGTTCGTCTCGCATATCCAGCCACACCGGAAAATGTAATGGAGCGATTAGCGGTTCAGGCATTCTTGGATGGACTCCGTGACCAAGAAACCAGACAAGCGTTGACACTAGCTCGTCCAACACATCTCGTAGACGCACTGGCACGCGCTTTGGAATTTGAGGCAGCAAAGCAATCCTGCAAAAACCAAAGTAAAGTTCGAAGTATTGAAGAAGACTCACAGGAGCATGCTGACTTGGAAGCTGCCATAAGAAAAGTGATGAAGGAAGTGTTGCCTGAGAAAAGACAGATAAGATGCCGGAATTGTGGCAGAATTGGACATGTGCGTAGCAAATGTCCAACATTCATCGACTCCGATGCAGGAAAACTAAAGAAGGTCGACGAGAAGGAGCAATCGTCGGCATGTGTCCGGCAAGCCCCGGTTAACAACGCATATGTCGCTATCCTTCAACGACAGAACAAAGGTGTCTTCGTAGACGGTCTCATCAATAACGAGCCTTGCACCATGCTGCTAGATACAGGTGCGACTAGGACAATTCTCGGGCCTTCCTTTGCCAGAACACCGGAACGGATTGAACCGACAACTTGGAAGCTACGCACAGCAACAGGGGAGCCAGCTACTGTATATGGCGACCTACCGATTGAAATAATTTTGGGCAGCACTAAAGTGAAACATCAGGCACTTGTAGCGGACATCGAAGACGATGCAATCATCGGAATGGACATCATGAATTCCAGAGGGTTTGAATTGGATTTCAAAGACGGCGTCCTACGTGTCAACGGAGAAGAGCTGGTGCTTCATGGGAGGAGTGAAGAGTTGATCCGTGTGCTGTTGGCTGAAGATGTAAGCGTACCTGAGAGGGCTGAAACCATTCTGGAGGCTCGCCTGGACGGGAGTGCGAGCAGTGGTGACGTGGTGATGTTCGAGCCCAAACTTCATGATGAGAAAATTGGACGAGGGATTGCACTAGGAAAGACCTTGTTGCGTGCTGACAAATTTGTGCCGGTAAGGGTCATGAATGTCAATTATTTCCCAGTGACCTTGAAGAAAGGAACAATTTTGGGGCACTGCTCGTCAGTTTCATCTGTGATCCGGGGCGTACGAGGTACGATTAGCCAACCCAACAACTTGCCCACAGAACTAGAAAAATTAGTTGCCATCTCTTCCAAAGACATAAAACCAGCTCAACAGCCCAAACTAAGAGATTTAGTCAAAAAGTACCAAGACATCTTTGATACCGGACAAGGAAAAGGAGGTCGAACTAATGTGGTCCAGCACAAGATTGATACTGGGGGTGCCCGACCGATCCGGCAATCAGCAAGAAGACTTCCTCTTGCCAAGAAGGAAGAGGCTGACAAAATAGTCAGCGATATGGGAAAAGAAGGAGTTATCGAACCATCTGACAGTCCCTGGTCCTCTCCAGTCGTACTGGTGAAGAAAAGGATGGATCGACACGCTTTTGTGAGACTATCGCCAACTTAATAATGTCACGAAGAAGGACAGTTACCCTCTCCCGAGAATAGATGACACCCTAGACACGTTGGCTGGTTCCACGATTTTCTCGACCCTTGATCTGAAGAGTGGATACTGGCAAGTAGAACTGGCTCAGGAAGATCGAGAAAAGACTGCTTTTACCATCGGCTCAGGATTGTGGCAGTTCACCGTTATGCCATTCGGGCTCTGTAATGCTCCCGCCACGTTCGAAAGATTGATGGAAACAGTACTGAAGGGACACTCATGGAACACGTGTCTAGTGTATCTCGACGACATAATTGTGGTCGGCAGATCGTTTGAGGACCACGTGAAAAACTTGGAGGAAGTATTCCTGCGACTGAGGAACTCCGGATTGAAGCTGAGCCCTAAGAAATGCCATCTGTTCCAAAAGAAGTACGATACCTCGGCCACGTTGTCTCTGGAGAAGGAGTAGCAGTGGATGACCAGAAGATCAAAGCTGTTAAGGATTGGCCCATCCCAAAAGACATTCACCAACTTCGAAGTTTCCTTGGTTTATGCACATACTATCGCCGATATGTGCTGGGATTCGCCAACATCGCTAAACCACTGACCAAGCTCACGGAAGGCCAAACAAAGTTCCAGTGGTTCGAAGAATGTCAAGACTCATTCAGGAAGCTGAAAGGAGCTTTGATCAACGCACCTATACTGAGCTATCCCTACCCAAAGGGAAATTCATTTTGGATACGGACGCCAGCAACGTGGGACTTGGAGCTGTCCTATCTCAGATCCAGGAGGGACAGGAGAAGGTCATTGGTTATTTCAGCAAGACGCTTAGCAAACCAGAGCGCAATTACTGTGTCACCAGGCGAGAGCTGTTAGCTGTTGTAAAGGGAGTACACTTCTACAAGTACGTGTATGGAAGAAGATTCCTGTTGAGAACTGACCATGCAGCTCTCAAATGGCTCTTACAGTTCAAAAATCCTGAGAAGAGCACGTTGGATCGAGAGACTCCAAGAATTCGATTTCGAGATCGAACATCGAGCCGGAACTAGCCATAAGAATGCAGATGCCTTGTCGCGAAGACCATGTCCAGATGATTGCTCACATTGCCGACGAGCAGAAGAGAAAGAAGCAACACTTTGTAGAACCGCGGCAATGGATGACAACTGGAATGACAGCAAGATCCAGAAAGACCAAGAGAGACCCCGACCTTGGCTTAGTCGTCAGCTGGAAGAAGGGCAATCGAAGACCATCATGGCAGGAAGTCGCAGGTTACTCGCCGGCTGTTAAGTCCTATTGGGCACAATGGAACTCTCTTATTCTGGACAATGGGATCCTGAAACGTGTGTTGGAGGCCGATATTGGTGGGGAAGACAGACGCCAAATAATTGTTCCCAGGAACAGAAGAGAGGAAGTGCTGCGGGAAATCCATGATGGAGTCGCCGGAGGACATCTGGGAGTGACGGAGACCCTGCAGAAAGTGAGGCAACGGTTTTACTGGGCCAATTGTCAAGCTGACGTCCAGGACTGGTGCAGGAAGTGCGCTGTATGCGCTGCTAGCAATGGACCTCGAATACGACCCAAGGCCCCGATGCGTTAGTACAACGTGGGCAGCCCGTTCGAGAGAATCGCCATTGACATCGCCGGCCCGTTTCCCGTATCCGACCACGGGAATAAATACATCCTTGTGGCAATGGACTACTTCAGTAAGTGGGCGGAAGCCTATGCCCTGTCCAACCAGGAAGCCATCACCGTCGCCGACGTCTTGGTGAAAGAGTGGATATGTCGATTCGGTATTCCAATGGAGCTGCACTCGGATCAAGGCAGAAATTTCGAATCCAACCTTTTCCAAGAAATATGTCTACTGCTGAACATCCGCAAGACAAGAACCACGGCCCTACATCCGCAGTCCGATGGAATGGTGGAACGGATGAACAGGACGATCAACCGCCACTTGTCCAAGGTTGTCTCTGACCATCAAAGAGACTGGGACCAGTATCTTCATTTGTTTCTGATGGCCTATCGATCCGCAGTACACGAGTCAACCGGTCAAACTCCTGCTAGTATTATAATGGGCCGAGAACTGCGACTGCCTTGTGACCTGAAGTTTGGGATACCGCCAGGACAAGACACTGCGGGAGAGGACTACGTCAGCAAACTTCGGCAGAGAATGGACGACATCCACGAACGAGTCCGGTTGAACATCCAGAGTGCCAGCGATAAAATGAAGAAGACCTATGACATCAAGGCTGACGCTGGAGGATTTAAGGTTGATGACCTGGTTTGGCTGTACAACCCCAAACGTCGTCGTGGACTATCACCAACGTTGCGGAACTCGTGGGAAGGCCCGTATAAAATCGTGAAAAGGATAAACGACCTTGTGTACCGGATCCATAAGCCACCCCGAGGGAAACCAAGTCCATTTCAACAGGTTGGCCCCTTTCGCTGGAAACCATGACCAAGTTCGCAACCTCAAGCCACCGGAGGATGATATGACGTTCGAGAAGTTTATGTCCTTGTATTCAAACGGGCAGAAAGTTCTACATGGGATTACTAGAGAGGAGTCACGAGACCTTTTCGAGGTGCCTGCTGACTACGCACAACGATGAGATCATCCCCGGAGATATTCGAGAACCATCCAGTGCGCTCTGCCGCGGAAAACAACGGTCAATATTGGAAACAATTGGAACACGCCGGTCGCCAACTGAAAGAATTCGAAACATCGAGAATGCTGTATCGGAGATAAATAGGCAACCCTCAAGTGGAGTCAGGACAGTCTGAACGAGCCCATACGATCGAGCTATACAGTGGAGTAGTAATATAAATTAAGTTGTAGATTAAGTGTGAAATAAATTAGTAGAACCAAGTTAAGTTTATTTACGTTACAATATATTTAAACTAATGATTCAACTCTATATTTCAGAAGATTGCTAGAATGCCTTTCTTGAATATGGTCAGGACGATAATGGGATATTCATTTCAGTTTATTCGGTATACTAGAAAATTACTTCTCCATTATAGTTCGAATAATCAATTACCATCATAATTTTTGTTAAATATAATCTGAAATTTAGAGACGTTATGAGCTCTATCACATACGAATATGTGTTGGCCACCCGGGAATTTGACGTAATGTAGTGTAGTGTAGTTTGGTTCGAATTAATGAATTCCCTTTTGAGTTTCCACTGAATATTTCAAGAATTTTGGTGGAATCAGGACTGTTCCTGATTATTTCTCAACGTGGCCTCGTACATATCCCTATGGGAATGGTTTCTTTAAGCTTTGCTGCTTTGCAGCTTTCAGGTCTTAATGTGTCAGCTCCAATTATTTGCTTCACTTCATGAATCCCGAAAACCCTGTGTACTGCTAATCACTGTGTGGAAGTTGGGGTATTTTCATCGATGGTACACTTCATTTGTGAATTATACAGTGTGTCCCAGCTGAAATTTGTCACCCCTTTCATATCCGAAATCGTAAAAAACATTGAAAATCACTGGATTTTTATTTCGGAGAGAAACTCTTCTACCAAATATCATTGTGCTTTCAACCTCCACACCTCCACACCCCCTCACCCCCAGCACCCGCCACTTCACAATATCGAATAGGACTACCATACTTGTGACCCATCATTTTGAAGAAAATCCAATCGCAAACACATCGATGAAATGCAATTGAGAATCGATCGAGTATTGTGGAAGTTTCAATAAAAAATAAGTGTAAATCTAGATACCGTTTTTTTTCTCATTACCTGAAAACATACGATTTTTACAGTATTCTGAAATTATTGGAGAATACTTGCTGACAATATTAATTTCTAGACTATCTGTTGGTTCCCAAATCACTGTTGAAATGTCACTGTATTGAAAAATGCTTGCGGAAATAATAGTTTGGAAGGTAAGATAGACGTTTCTAGAAAAATAGTAACGTTTATTCCCTGTGTTTTTGTACGCATATCTTCAACCAAAGATATGCCTTGGTTTATTGATGTAATCAATTTACTTCGATTAATCGTGTGAGAACTGTCGAAAATGATTTATACTATACAAGAAAGAATAGCAATTGTAGCTACGTATTTTGAAAAAGAACGATGTGCTAGAGTTTCGGCTCGAATTATCCATGAAATTCATCCAGAGAAAAACGTATCATATCAGTACGTGATACAAAGGATGCATAAGTTCAAGGAGTCAGGATCACTACAATATCAGAAATATGAACGAGCAAAGTCTTTGAGAAATGAAGGGGCCGCTGTTGCAGTTATAGGACATGGAGTGATGGACAACATCCAAGCTTTGAGACAACTTGAGACTATTTCTGGAGTTTTCAAAAGCAGCAAACATGGAATACTGAAAAAAGCAAAATTCCTTGTAAAATGCAGAATGAACAAGAATTGAATGAGGATGAGAGATGAGCCAGACAGACGTACAGAGTTTTGTGAAATCATGAGTCAGTTATTGATCGGTCATAATAATTCCCTCAACAATATATGCTTCTCTGACGAATCTTCCTTTTATTTGAATGCACATGTGGATAGGCGCTACGGATACTGGAGAGATATAAAATCATATTGGTACAGGGTAACTCATTCACAAACACCCCAGAAATCAAATGTTTGGGAGATCATATTGTGAGTCCATATTTTATTGATCATAACCTCAACGGACAAAAGTATGTTGAACTTCGTGATACAACTGTATACTCTGCAATCACTCAGCTACTTGAAGACGATGATAATCTATTAGAAGGACAGCTCACCTTCCACCGAGATATAGCTTCTCAATTTTAAAATTACAATTTCACAGGGAGATGGATTGGAAGACGAGTACCAATAGAATGGCCTGCAAGATTACCTGATTTATCACCATTCGAAGTGTATATAGCGACATTTGAAATCCAAAGTTGATATCACACAGCCCAATTCCCTTGATGCTTTACAGAGAAGAATTGTAGATGAGTATCGTGCAGTGACTCCAAATGTGAAGACATTTTGGGTATCGCTCATACGTCTGTATGGAACAAAATAGTTCACATGTCGAACCATTAACATGATAACATTTCAGGTAATGAAAAAAAAACTAATCTTGATTTACACTTATTTTTCAATGAAACTCCCACAATACTTTCTCATCAATTCTCAATTGCATTACACCAAGGTGTTTGCGATTGAATTTGAAGATTCTGAAGTGGGGATTGCTAGGGGTGAGAGGGTTGATAGCACAATAATAACGTATTTGGTAGAAGAGTTTCCCATTGAAATAAACTTTGACGAGTCTGAGCGATTATCTACGACTTCGGATATAAAGGGGCTGACAAGTTTTAACTGGGACACACTGTATATAATGATATATCATTTATTCAAACAGTTGATTACCAATGTATTATCGAATCCCATAGAATGAATAAATAATACTGCATAAGTGTGTTCACACTCGTTTCGATAAACCACAAATTATAATAAACAACAATGAGAAACATGGGTTGCAGGGTTTATAACTGTAGAACGTGATATCGAGTGATAATTATCACTGATAATGCAGTGTTATTGGGAAATATTTCTACATTGAGTTTTTTCCATGATTATTGGTGAACAGAAAAAAAAAGGATTTTTTTGAGATATGCTTCAATAACATATTATGACTTGTTTTTTAATTTTGAACACTTTTCTTGATTTTGTGATGTTTTAGGAAATAAAGTTCAATACATCCTTTAGAAAATCCATATTTTTGTACTCCTCTCTGAAAACTCAACAAATTTATTATTATAGATAGTTCTACTCCACGAATTACGATAGATACAAAGATATTTCCATGAGAAGTGGGAAAATTCGAATTTTTCTGAACTGAAATATTCTTCAGCAAAGATGCCTATCGGTTATAAATTTGATGTCCGAATCATGAATCAGTAAAATTCCGCTCATCTCGTCTCCTAATATTATTTTTCGCAAAAATCGGCATTTCAGTCGCCCTGGAGCGCATTATATATCACTTAGGTCAACCCCAGAAAATAATCAGCATCATCTCCGGTATTCCTGATGATCGTGGAAATTTCAGACTACTACTTCAATCAATATGGAAGATACGGGGGTGTTACCATGAAAATTCCATAAATTTATTTTCAACCAATTAGAATGCTCCTTTTTGTTTACGTTGCCTATAGCAACGGGAGATTATCGCGATAATTCTGTTAACTTAATGGAATTAATAAGTGATAATTTTTCTGTCAAAAATGAAGCGCCTTATATCTATTGACAAAAGTCACTCAGAATAAAATCAAAATACATTTTGTTGGTAACTTATAATTTTTATTGATACTAACCAATTTGCTTTACATATCGAACACCGGGGCTAAAAGAGATACATCAAACATTTTGAAAAGATTTAAAATATTATGAAATTCTTGCACTGCATCTTTTTTAATGGGCGAAAAACTTGGTGATTCTATCATTAAAAATTGTCAGTGTTTAAACAAATATATGTAATATTTTGACACTCGTTTATTCCGTTGGGTTTTGGACATCTTGTGGCTTTCTAAAATTGTTTTTAATTCCATATCAACTTTGTAAAATAATTTCTTATCTTCAAGAATATTTTCGTCCATAAACTGATCCAATAAAAATGGTAATAATTTGGCTTACGTCACTTATCTTCTGGCACATAGTACATAATTTATAACTTCTACAGTTCATTGTAGATATTTATTCTGAAGTTGTTTATTATTTATTGAAATTTTGCATTTATTTGACAATAATTAATAATATTGAATGCCAAATCACCGAGACAATAACTGCCAAATGTCAAATGTTAACAAATGTTACAACTATATACTCGTTTATACTATATGAATAATATCTAAATAAAAACGTATTATAAATTTTTCCTCATGTGTACAATTAATAATATTTTTTAATGTCCGTCACATTTTAGTAACAAATAAGTGTTACTAAACGTCAAAGTAAAATTCTCT